>CM060098.1:15566270-15641270 GCA_030522485.1 Stenchaetothrips biformis | reverse complement strand
TAGTGGTTTTCGGCCGTTTTTTGTGACTTTCTTCACTAACCTAAACCTAACCACTAACCTAACCTAACTTCTTTTTAGCTGTTTTTCGTGTCGCTCGACGCCGGAACGGCATCCTTGACACTAACCTAGCCTAACCTAGCCTAACCTAGCCTAACCTAGTGGTTTTCGGCCGTTTTTTGTGACTTTCTTCACTAACCTAAACCTAACCACTAACCTAACCTAACTTCTTTTTAGCTGTTTTTCGTGTCGCTCGACGCCGGAACGGCATCCTTGACACTAACCCAGCCTAACCCAGTGTTTTTCGGCCGTTTTTTGTGACTTTCTTCACTAACCTAACCTACACAGCTTATTCCAAGTAAGGACCGCTAGGAGAGTGTTGTTCACAGGATACAGTCAAGTCAGTGAAAACATGGAGTCAACTCGTTCTTTTCACAGGGAGGTTTCTCTATTGAGTGAATCATTTGAAAACAAGATTAGGCTAAGGAACATGATCGAAGCAAGAGTGAAAGTACAGAATCGTGTCTCTGCCTTACTGCTAAATATACAGTCCATTGGTAATAGAGGCTAAGGGAGTGAGGTTATGTGCCTTACACTGCTTATTTAAGGTGATGTAATGAAGCAAATTTCTTTGCAGCTCCTAAGGACTTTGCGCAGCTTAGAATAATTGCACTGCAACAAGAATGTTCCGCAGATGCTTTAAAGAAGACTGCAAGAAGTCAGGATTCCTGCATTTTGGCTGACCGGCATATCCATTTTATCAAACGGCAAATCAGGCTCCTGCAGCGGCGATGCAACCCTGACAATGTTTGAAGAAATTTATCTTCACAGAGAATGTTGCATTTAACTCAAATGTGCATTAGACAATTTTGTTATGAAGACTGACACTATTTTTCTTCTAGTGATTTATCTCTTCTTCTTTCTTAAGCGTTAATCGCTTTGAATAAAATTCTCTTGTTATAAGGAAAAAGAGTTTTTCTTTGATGATATTCATTATATAATTACAGAACTTCCTTTACCATTATTAAGAAATAATGACAGTCAGATCTTGGCTTTGAAGCTCACAAGCAAAGTAGATATTTCTACGTGGCTCACAGAATGTGCCTTTGAATCTCACAAGCAAAGTAGATATTTCTACTATGCTCAAAGATCTTGGTTTTGAAGCTCACAAGCAAAGTAGATATTTCTACCTGACAGTATGGAGAGGAAAAAAAATAGTTTGTTTTTTGATCAAAGTACCCCAATTTTAAAAATACTTAAAAAATAGAAAAAGGCAGGAGGTGCTTTCATATGAATCCTTTTTTTAGCGGAGAGAATCTATCGTTCCAACAGCATACATTTCCATCTGAACTAGATTGCATTGCCTCTGCAAGGCAACCAGTGCTATGAATGAGGTCCCCACTATTTTTCTGGGTATCATGGGACTCTTAAGAAGCCACTCTGACAGTATGGAGAGGAAAAAATAATTTTTGTTTTTTGACACTTGTCACCTAATTTGAAAAATAGTTGAAAAATAGAAAAAAGGCAGGAAGACACTTCATTTTTTGCACAGAGAACCTTTGATATAATGACTTATCATTTCCACACTCTCAGCTTGTTACGATGAATAGTTCTTTTGACAGACAGAGTCTGCTATTCCAACAGCATACATTTCCATCGTACACTAGATTGGATGGCCTCTGCAAGCCAACCAGTGCTATGAATGAGGTCCCCACTATTTTTCTGATGATCATGGGACTCTTCAGAAGCCCCTCTGACAGTATGAAGAGGAAAAAAAAATATTTGTTTTTTGACCAAAGTAACCATATTTGAAAAAAAAGGTGAAAAATAGAAAAAAGTGAACAAGAGATTCCAAATTTCGCAGAGAGAACCTCTCATATGTTGACAAGATGTGGGCCTGGACTCAACTTGTTACCATGAAAGAAATCTCTGACGGAACAAGTCTTATATGGTCATGTCACCACTTTCAGCGTACATAACTTGTCAGAGCCACTGGGAACCATCCGGGGAACAGAATAAGGTGGCTTTTATTTTTCCTAGTTTCTGAGAAGTCAAACCAAGCATCTATAAAAATAAGGAGAGCCAATTCAAACATAAAATTGGACATGTCACCAGTTTACACGATTGGTTCCTCAAAAGCAGCATCGCGGTAACGGTTGGAAAGGTCAATATTTGTGTAAAATATTGTTTGTCACTGAATGCAGTTGGGGAACAGAATAATCTAGCGCATGACCATTTAGAGTTAGTGAGATCTTGGTGAAATAAAGCAATAAGATAATTTAATAAGAAATTTGGGACGTTTCTAGAGGCTTTCTTGGGTAACGCATCAATATTTTACCAGACGCCTACAGAGTCATTCTCACATTTTTCACATTTGTTGACAGTCAGTACAAGCGCATAGTATTGCCAGTCATGATTGTTTGAATCATTTCGAGGTAGTAACGCTCATTCACAAAAGTCATTTTCTCCAAAATAAATGTCAAGAATGGGGACTTCCCTGAGAGGTCTTTCATACTTACATTCTCATACCAATGGGATCCTGAATGAGGTTTGATACTGGTTTACGTTGGTCGTCTGTATTGTTGGCATATTTGTCCAGATAGAAGAGTGTGCATTAGTTCCTAATCAAATTGGTATCCGGAACAGAACTTGAAAATGAGGCCAAATTTCCAAACAAAAAATTTATAGTTTTTACCAAAATAGTTCACTTGTTGGAATATAGAAAAAATAAAGATATTGACTTCCAATTTGGTATGCTGGTCCTTTGGGGAGTTGGGAAGTAGATTCCAGAGTTTCAACTCGTTACGATAAAAATAAGTTGCCCTCAGTTGAGATCTTAAACGGAAACTGCATGGTCCTGCTATGATGTATTTGGAAATGCCATTGACACAACAGTGGGAGCCCACAAAAGGAATTTATTATTTTTCCCACTATACTGGTAGGAGAATGCATCTTTTGAGCTACAGATATTTACATTCGGTGCAGTAGGACGGATTTGGAAACCCACAATATGATGCCAATTCTATAATATTGACTACAATGACAGAATACAGAAATATATATTTTCCCTGCTTTCTTTTTCACAGAACATGGGTCATATCTGACAGATATAATGCAAATGGAATATAATGACACCAAAATGAACACCAACAGATGATATTTAGACCCTGGTCAGGGCAATTCAAATTTAAAAACACTCTCCGGAGAGCGATGAAGTATAATCTTGTCAGGTAAACTGCAAACCGACACATTGCCGCAACTGACAGCCATTTAAAGCAGTGGATGGTGTGTCTGATATTTTCCTAGGCATCCTGAGAGGCAATTGGACATTAACACATTCCAGATTAAAGACTTCGGTCTAGAAAGCTGTCAAAACCACAGCCAATGGGGCAAAACTGTCTGCTTTTCTTTTTGCTACTTTTGGAATAGCTTCTAACTAGCAAAACACAAGGCCCTCTGAGGTCACCTTGGCGACTAATGTAAAGATGTTTATAAAACATCCAAGATGTATGTAAAACATCCAAGATGTTTATAAAACATCCAAGATGTTTATAAAACATCCAAGATGTTTATAAAACATCCAAGATGTTCATGAACCATCCAAGATATTTATTGAACATCCTCGATGTTTACAAAACATCCAAGAAGTATTAGCAACAGCATAAAAATGAAGTGAGTTTCTAGCATACCCTGGATGCATCCATTTTACACGGTTTTTTTTTTTTTTCATTTTCAGAGACCACTGGGAGGCAGCCACAGTTAGGAAAATGATGACTGTTATTTTTCTGAGTATGCTTAAAGTCAACTCAAGCCTCTCTGAGAATATGGAGACCAAATTCCAAAATTTAATTTTTGATGATATGTTCAAAATTGTAAAATATATGAAAAATAGAAAACAAAGTCCAATCTGGTTCAAACTTTGGATTATGAAGCTTTAATATGTAGGGAAGTAAAGTGCAAAGGCTGACAAGGTTACGACAAAGAGTTAGTGCCATCGTACAAAGTCTACTATTGTCAGAGCCAATGGAATCATTCATCGGACACATTGCTGCAACTGACAGCCATTAGGACCACTGGATGGTGTGTCTGGTATTTTTCTGAGTATGCTAAAAGTCAACCCAAGCCTCTCTGAGAATATGGAGACCAAATTCCAAAATTTAATTTTTGATGATATGTTCAAAATTGTAAAATATATGAAAAATAGAAAACAAAGTCCAATCTGGTTCAAACTTTGGATTATGAAGCTTTAATATGTAGGGAAGTAAAGTGCAAAGGCTGACAAGTTTACGACAAAGAGTTAGTGCCATCGTACAAAGTCTACTATTGTCAGAGCCAATGGAATCATTCATCGGACACATTGCTGCAACTGACAGCCATTAGGACCACTGGATGGTGTGTCTGGTATTTTTCTGAGTATGCTAAAAGTCAACCCAAGCCTCTCTGAGAATATGGAGACCAAATTCCAAAATTTAATTTTTGATGATATGTTCAAAATTGTAAAATATATGAAAAATAGAAAACAAAGTCCAATCTGATTCAAACTTTGGATTATGAAGCTTTAATATGTAGGGAAGTAAAGTGCAAAGGCTGACAAGGTTACGACAAAGAGTTAGTGCCATCGTACAGAGTCTACTATTGTCAGAGCCAATGGAATCATTCATCGGACACATTGATGCAACTGACAGCCATTAGGACCACTGGATGGTGTGTCTGGTATTTTTCTGAGTATGCTAAAAGACAACCCAAGCCTCTCTGAGAATATGGAGACCAAATTCCAAAATTTAATTTTTGATGATATGTTCAAAATTGTAAAATATATGAAAAATAGAAAACAAAGTCCAATCTGGTTCAAACTTTGGATTATGAAGCTTTAATATGTAGGGAAGTAAAGTGCAAAGGCTGACAAGGTTACGACAAAGAGTTAGTGCCATCGTACAGAGTCTACTATTGTCAGAGCCAATGGAATCATTCATCGGACACATTGATGCAACTGACAGCCATTAGGACCACTGGATGGTGTGTCTGGTATTTTTCTGAGTATGCTAAAAGTCAACCCAAGCCTCTCTGAGAATATGGAGACCAAATTCCAAAATTTAATTTTTGATGATATGTTCAAAATTGTAAAATATATGAAAAATAGAAAACAAAGTCCAATCTGGTTCAAACTTTGGATTATGAAGCTTTAATATGTAGGGAAGTAAAGTGCAAAGGCTGACAAGGTTACGACAAAGAGTTAGTGCCATCGTACAGAGTCTACTATTGTCAGAGCCAATGGAATCATTCATCGGACACATTGATGCAACTGACAGCCATTAGGACCACTGGATGGTGTGTCTGGTATTTTTCTGAGTATGCTAAAAGTCAACCCAAGCCTCTCTGAGAATATGGAGACCAAATTCCAAAATTTAATTTTTGATGATATGTTCAAAATTGTAAAATATATGAAAAATAGAAAACAAAGTCCAATCTGGTTCAAACTTTGGATTATGAAGCTTTAATATGTAGGGAAGTAAAGTGCAAAGGCTGACAAGGTTACGACAAAGAGTTAGTGCCATCGTACAAAGTCTACTATTCTCTGCAAGGCAGCCAGTGCTATGAATGAGGTCCCCACTATTTTTCTGTGTATCATGGGACTCTTAAGGAGCCCCTCTGACAGTATGGAGAGGGAAAAAAAATTTGTTTTTTGATACTTGTGACCTAATTTGAAAAATACTTGTAAAATAGAAAAAAGGCAGAAGGCGCTCTCAGATTTGGCACAGATAAGCTAACTTATCAAAGGTTCTCAGTGTCAGATATGAAGGCGCCACCTTCCTTTTTTCTATTTGTCATGTATTTTTCAAAATGGGTTACATTGGTCAAAAATCAAAAACATTTTTTTACTCTCCATACTTTCAGAGGGACTGCAAATGAGTTTCATGATCATCATAAAATACTAGGCAGCCCATTCATAACACTGGTTGCCTTCCAGACGCCACACTCTCCTGAAAACGTGTGCCACACTGAACCATTTTCGGTCTTCCCTGGAATCGTCCCATGATGGAGCCCCGCGGTAACAGTAGGAGATGTCATTATTTGCATGCAAAGGTATTGCTCCCTGAAAACGGTTAAAGGACACAATAATCTAGCGCATGAGCACCCAAACGTCATTTGACCTAAGTGATATATATAATAATTTAACATAAAGACCCAAGAAACTGACGTTTTTCGGGCTTTGATTGGGTAACGCATCAGTATTGTACCAAACACTGAAAGGATCTGTCTCCCATTTTGTCTTTTAGCAAGCAGATAATATAAGCGAATGGAACCGATTGCACAGATTATATGATCTATTCAAAGGTAGAAATAAATCATGCCATAACTGCTTTTCAAAAAAAATTGCCACGGAACAGAAACTTTATTCCATTGTTTTGCCAATGTAAATATGAATGACGTTTCAGACGGGAGTTCTGCTGCTGATTGCAGGAAGTGATTGTTGATTGTTGACCATTTTCAACAGAAATTTGAATTGAATCAAGTTTGATTTATTTATCTAATATACAGGTGCTATCATGCCTCCGACAAAAAGGGGGGTCAGGAAATTTTTCACCAAGCCAAAGAAAGGGTTCAGAACATCCGGAAAAAATAAGGTTCGGGCACTACTATGGTTTTGTCCGGTACCGCACCACGGGTAAGAAATTTTTTTAATACGTCTTTGTATTGTCATAGTGCTGGAGAGGAATGGACCCACCTCAGCAGTTGTCACATGAATCTCCCTCTGAAACTTTGGAGAACCCTTTTGAGGGTTTCAATGATGAACTCAGCAGTACAGATGAAATGGTGATTATGATTATTGAAACCTAATCCATTAATTATGTGCACGAGATGAACCAAGTTTGGGAAGGGTAAATAGAATAAAATTTATACGTCCTTTTAATACAATTCAGGCACAGGTCGCACCTCCAGTGAAACCAAAAATAAGAGCAGTAGGTCTCTTCGAGGGCATTGGTACTGGATACCACATACTAAAACGAGAGCTGGGTTTGGATGTTGAAAAGTATTATGCAAGTGAAATCGATAAAGATGCCATTAGGGTGCAGCTGCATAACTTCGGAGATGAAATAATCCAGTTGGGTGACGTGAGGAATGTCACTTCAGAAGTTTTAGATAACATGGGCCAGATACATCTTCTCATCGGTGGTGAGTTGAAATTAAGTGTAGTCAGAGATGGGAAGTGATTTAATAAAGGAAGTTACATGTCCGTATGTCCCACAGGTTCCCCTTGTTCTGAATACAGCTTAGTTAATTATCGTCGCAAAAATTTTGATCGTAAGGCACCTCCCATGAGAGTCAGTTTCAATCAAAGAATACTTCCAAATAATAATATAAAATTCATTTCCAGCAAGTGGCAGTGGTGTCCTATTTTTTGAATACGTAAGAATTTTGAGGCACTTCCTTGAAAAAAGTAAGGGGAGTGGTGAAACGACGTTTTACTGGCTTTTTGAGAATACCTGCAAAATGGAACAAAAGACACTGGAAATAATAAACAGGTTTGTTTAAGTAGTACCTTTACTCTCTTGGAGATGCATTGTTAAATTGTATCCTTTTTGCACCCAACACAGAACCCTAGGGTGCAAGCCAGTAGCAGTTTGTGCGTCTCAGTTTACTCCTATGAAGAGAAAAAGGTATTTCTGGGGGAACCTCGTTGGAATGAGTAGTGCTTTGAAGATCCCGGGGCCCAGGGAGGTTCCGTCCCTGAAAGACATTCTACCCTCTTACAAAACAGTTCTTGTTGATACTATGCCTACATTGACTGGCAATAAAGCAGCCCAACGTTCAGGTAAGCCAAAAATTTGCCTATTTTAACAATGAACAGAACAAGTTTTAATTCTAATGAACTGTCATGGGCAGGTACAAAACTTCCAATACTATATGATGGAAAAGAGGAATATCTAAGTGCTTCCGACTATGAGCGGGTGTTTGGATTCCCTCCCAGCTACACTGATTGCGGCCTTTCTGAATCTGCAAGGGTCAAATTAATAGGGAAATGTTGGGATGTACATACTGTCCGTGCAATCCTGGAACCCTTGAGGGAATTTTTCAGAGTTCTTAAGTGATTTTCGACAATTACCATCAAATGTAGCCACATCCCTCATTCTAAATATATGTACATAGTAACATGGCCTTTAAATATATGAACATTCACATGTGGAATTCAAAAATGCAGACACAACAATAACTCAGAAACAATACAGAAAATTTAAAGCCTAATTGCTTAAAGAGACACATCTCTGTAATGAAAAAGGCATTATGAATCAAAAATATACTTAGTACGTGTATGAGTCTCAGTCTTCTTCATCCAGGCAACCTGCTGACTCTTCTGGCAACCAGCGCATTTAACAACTACAACTTTGAGGCCAGAAAACTCATGTCCGGCATTGCCTACTGCCCTCTCACAGTTGTAACAAAATAAAGGTGGGTCCGGATATTCAATTTTGAAGGAACTGATCACGTTCAGAGTTTTCCTAGGCGCCTTTCCTCTTCCCGGCCTGAACACGGGGTAATTCTGACAAGAGGTACACAATAAGTTCATGTTAGACACTGTCCTGTTGACACTTAATCTTTAATGAAAAGTATGGTGATAATAATCTACTTACCGGAAGGGAACCCTCTTCAACTAGACGATAATGGTATTCGGCTCTCTGTTCCTCTTTGGATTCCATCCTTTTAATCTGAAATAAACGTGAGATGTCATCATCTTTTTACGCTGACATAACCTCAAACTATAATACTTGGAAATGATTTTCAAATGTCTCACTTGATGCTCAGATAGTTTAAAGAAAACAGACTCTCAAACCGTCTTTAGGGACCTAATCGAAAACTGTGCAAGATGATATTGCCAGATGCCCGCCGGGAGTTTTTCTTCTTCTTCCCACTATGCACGGGCCATATCGACAGCTAGCGCTGCAGTGGCGATCGCCCCAAGATATGGAATGCACGGAGCGGCACGGCACTCAGGCACGTCTTTGTATCATTTTTAAATGCAACACGTTTAAAAACTTGGTAATCAAGAAGATCATCGAGTAAAATTGGGGTAGACGAGGGCGTCGATTCCATCCGGCAGCACTTCCTTGTATCTGTATGAATTAGGAAGATGTCACAAACGGTTCACCGCGAGCTACCGGCCACGGGCGTTCTACCTGTCATACATGCGGCATATATACAAGTTCCAACATGCCATAGGTATGGGAATCGAGTGGAGTGGAGTGATGCCGTGCTTGGGCTGAGATACCGGATGTGGGAATCACACACAAGTCCTGAACTATATGTCTGTCTCGCAGAAATGATCCTGCGGTCGGGGACGGGGCACGGGGCTACCTCAGGCTGACAACCTCATGCAGGTCGTCGTAGCATGCGACCACGGCACATTTGTTGCGAAGTAGGAGCTGCACCTGACGCCGCGGCCACTCCACAACAAAAATACAAACGGTAAGGATAATCTTCTCATAGAGGCTCATGTACGGACCACTCCACTGATTCCCCTTTTTCAGTTATGTACCAAAACCTTTTTGGGCATCACGGCGCCCCTGTGCTGCTGGAGCGGCGACAACTGACTCCCTCATGATGAGGATTAAGAGGGAAAGAGACAGTCTTCGGGTTGATTTTTTTCCACGTAGTGCTGGCGGACGTGCTCGGCGATGGCGGTCTTGTCTCGGAGCACGTTGCCGTCGGCGTCGTCGAGATGCTCGATGACTCCATCCCTCTGGCGGCGCAGGCTGGCGGCGACGTGGTGCAGCCCGACGGTCGTGTTTCCGTCAGGGGAGGGCCTGGAGCCAGCTGGAGCGCGCCAGCTGGGCCTCAAGCACCCACTATGGCGACGACGCCGAACCGCGCGCGTCGCATCGGGCGTCCCTGAGGGAGGTCATGGCGTCGTAGGACATGACGACCACCCGCCGTCCGTCCACTATGGCGCTGCGGCCGGCGGCCTGGTAGGGCTCGGCGGCGAGGTGGGCAAATTGACGGGCACTCACACCACGAACTCCTCCTCGTATTCCATCAGCGCTGTGGGCACGAAGGGCAGGGCGGCGTACACCGACTCGTGCACGTCGTGGGCGCGCCACACCAGCACCGCCTCCACCAGGTTGGGAAGCAGGCGCACGTGTAGGGCCTGCATGTGCTGCCCCAACACGTCCCACAAGGCGTTTTAGTGGACCCTCGGGAAGGTGCAGCCGGCGGCCACGGGGCTGGCCGTGGAGTTGGCCGCGGAGCTATCCGCGGCGTGTATTGCTGCACAGGGCTGTGTCACTGGAGCCATTGGTAACGGCGTAAGTAGCGGCCGGCCGCTGCAACCCACCGCCGTCTGCGCCGAGCGCCGCATCCAGAGCGCCGACCAGCCTGTCCAGCAGCGCCGCGTCGGGGCTGGTGCCCCAACGCACATGGTGCCTGCCGGTTTAATGACAAATAAACCTGCTCTTCTGCCTACTTTTCGCGGCCCTACTCCGCTGCAACTCGCTCTGCTGCATGGCGCCAACCGCGGCCCTTTCACAGGGTGGGCAAATGCCGTCCGTCACCGTCGAAACGCAAGCGGGCGCCGAGCGCCTGCAGCATAGGCAGTGCCGCCCACCGAGCGTGCGTGCCATGGAGCATACCCCAGCGTCTGCGGGCGCTCTGGCTGACTAGCGTGCTTGGACCGGGGGAAGCCGCCGCTGACCACTGCCATGCTGGGACCAGGGTCGCCAGGGTGGCCTGGCAGTGACCTTGGCGCTGTCCTTGGTGGCAGGGAGAGCTTTTCCGTTTTTCGAATCTCTCGCGGTTCCGTCGTCTCCCTCCACGTGCGATGTACAGGCCGGCCGCACCTGGCCCTTACCGTGGGGGCCACGCCTACAAGCACCAGCAAACAACGAGGTGGCTGAGGACCAGCTGTGGCACGGCAAAAAAAAAAAAAAAGAAACAAAAAAAAACCTCTCTGCGTTTAACGGGCTTGAGACCGTCTAGTCAATGTTCAACTAGGCCGCATTATTTTTTTTATTTTTTTTTTGGATTTTCGGAAATATTTTTATTGTTTTTTTTTAGAGTTTTTCATTTTTATGATTTTTTTTTTATTTTTGTTTTCTTTTTAGGGTTTTTGTTCCTTCTAATAATTTGTTTCTTTTTTGTTTTTGTTTTATTTCAGGTGGCCCGGGGAACGCAGCAGTACACCAACATATCCCTGTCGCGGTGCCATAACGGATAGGTAGGTGAGTAACTCACTTTAATGATCACGAGGGTCCCCACCGGAAAACGTGCCGTCTTTCTCAAGGTAGAATGCATAAGTGCGGACTAGCCTGCTACCGTCATCGCCCACATCCTGTAGGGACTTGTAGTCTCTCAGGGCCTTGATGGCTTGACGCCTGCAGAAGATATTTTTGCAAAAGGCGAATTTGGCTGCCGTGTCGGGACAGAGGGCCTGGCCCTCCTTGACCTCCCCACACGTCATGCATTTATCACTCATTTTAAGACGTGTGTGAGCGGCAACGTTTCGGTGTGGACCTGGGCACAGAGTGAGTGTGCTCTTTAATCCGGAGTATAAAAATTCTTTATTTCTGTTGCAGGTCGAGACCGCGGAGACAAGAGGTCGGTTGTGTGACTGTCGTTTTCTCAATCGCAGGGTCGCAAAGTGCGCCTCACGCCTTGTGCTTCGTTAGCGTCTTGGTGAGGACGCTGACGAGCAGACTCTGCCTTTTTTTGCAGCGCTTTGTCCTCCTGGCGTTCGTGAATCGAACTGCCAAATTAATAAAGTACTTGGTACATTTCTTTTTGAAGCAGGTGTTGAAAGAAACGGGTAAGCACTGGCCGACAGAGGGTGGCGGCCAAAACACCCTTTGGTGACAATGAACGCACACCATGAATTTGCAGTCCGACTTTAAGTGCTTATCGCGGTAGCGGTACGGTTCACACCTGGACATGATCAATTATGGATTTTAAACTGATGTCTTTTAACACCTGTGCAGCAACGTCCCTGGTGAAGCTGGCCGCCCTCGCTGAGCTTGTTCTGGAAGTTGGAGCTGATGTCGTGCTGCTGCAAGAGGTCCGCGCGCCCGTGCTGGAGGTCCACGCCGTCGTCAACGTTGGCGCCGAAGCCCGCGGCACGGCGATGCTCGTCCGCAACCCCCTCAAGGCCACTAACGTGAAGCTGCTCCCGTCCGGCCGCGGCCTCAGCGCCGTCGTCGAGGGCATTACCATCGTGAACGTCTACGCCCCTGCAGGATCTCAAGGACGAGGTGAGAGGCCGGAGTTCTTTCTGAACCAGCTTGCACTCCTGCTCGCAGACGCCGCCGGCCCCGCCCTGCTCGCGGGGGACTGGAACTGCGTGGCGCGCGTCGGGGACACGACCGGGGCCGCCGAGCCATGCCGCATCCTGTCCAACGTCGTCGAGGGCATGAGGCTGGCCGACGCGTGGACGCAGCTGCGGCCACGGGACGCCGGCCACACCTACCGGGGCCCCACCTGCACCAGCCGCCTGGACCGCGCCTACGTGACCGCTGACCTGTCGCCGCGGCCTTCGGCGACCACCTCGCCCTGGCCGTAGACATCGCCCTGGACGCCGCGCCGTGCCCGCGCCCCGCGCGCAGCGCCGCCAAGCTGTGGAGGTTTGACCCCGGCGTCCTCGCCGACCCGGCCTTCCTGCCGGCCTTCAAGGAGAGGTGGCTGCAGTGGAGGCACTGCCGCGGCGAGAAGGACGTCGTGGACTGGTGGGAGGAGGCCAAGATCAAGACCCAGGAATTCTGTAAGGCTTTCACCAAGCGCTCTCGCCGTGATGATAACAGCATGCTCTTGTTCATGTCCAGCATCATCAACGGGCTTGCGGCGCGGCTGTTTGACCAAGACGGGGACCAGCACGGCGTGCAGCAGGAGCTGGCCGAGGTGCGCGCGCGCATGCTGCAGCTGCTCTCCCGCCGGCTGGCTGGGACCAGGGCTCGTGCCAAGGTCGCGGACGAGGTCGACGGGGAGGCCGTCGGCATGCATCACGTCGCGGCGGCGGTGCGGCGGCGCGTCAACGGCGCCGTCGAGAGGCTCAAGGACGCCGACGGCAACGTGCTGGAGGACCCAGAGGACGTCGCTGAGTATGTACGCAGCCACTTCCAGCGCGTGTTTTCAGCGGAGCGACCGGCGCCGGGAAGCGCGGCAACCCAGCCGGCGCCTGATGGGTTGCCTTCCTGCACGGCGCGCCAAGCCGCTGCCGAGTCCCGGACGCCGCTGCTCGACGCCGTGGTGCCCACGCCCGTTCTGGAGCCCGCCGACAGCGACGCCGTGCTGCGACCCTTCCTGCTGGAGGAGCTGGAGGCCGCCGTCAAGGACAGCCCCCGGCACAAGTCTCCTGGCGAGGACGGCCTGCCCGCGGAATTCTACATGGCGGTGTGGGAGGTCGTCGCGGGGGACTTCGTGGAGCTCGCCAACGCCATGCTGCAGCGGCGCGCGGTGGCGCCCTCCCACAAGAGAGGCGTCATGGTGATGGTGCCGAAAGGAGCGCGGCGCCCGGACAGCATCGGGGACCTGCGCCCCGTGACCCTGCTCAACGTGGACGGCAAGGTGTTCGCCAGGGCGTTGACGCGCCGCATGGAGGATATGCAGCGGCGCATCCTG
Organism: Stenchaetothrips biformis; assembly: GCA_030522485.1. NCBI lineage: Eukaryota > Metazoa > Arthropoda > Insecta > Thysanoptera > Thripidae > Stenchaetothrips > Stenchaetothrips biformis. The sequence goes on along the minus strand of CM060098.1, from coordinate 15,627,674 downwards.
CACGTCATGCAGGTGCAGGCCGGCTCCAGCAGGACCATGCAGGCGGCTCTGGGTGACATCAGGGACGCCATCAGCTTCGCCGAGCACACCAAGACCCCTCTCTGCGTCGCGGCCCTTGACATCTCCGGCGCGTTCAACAACCTGCAGCACTCCTTTATGTGGGAGGTCCTACGGCGCCACGGTGTCAGCGAGGCCGTGGTGGAGCTGCTGCAGTCGATGTACAGGGGCGCCACCACCAGGGTCAGCGTCTGCGGTGTGGTCACCGAGGCCATCGAGCTGCGGCGCGGCATCCGCCAGGGCTGCCCGGCCAGCATGATGCTGTACTGCATGGCGTCGGCGCCGATGGTCAAGGCCTTGGACGCGAGGCTGCAGGGGCTGCGCGTCGACGAGGGCCGGCTCGCCGTCACGGCTTACGTGGACGACACCGTGGCAGTTCTGCGCGGCACGGAGGACGTTGCCGTGCTCCAGAGCGTCCTGCAGCAGTTCGGGGAGGAGTCGGGGCTGGCCGTCAACGCCGCCAAGTCCATGGCGCTGCCGGTGGGCCGCTGGCCGCCCCGGGCGCAGCTTCCCTTCCCCACCGTCAGGGAGCTGAAGGTGCTGGGGGTCTCTTTCACGGCGAGGAGCAGCAGGCTGGCCGCCGTCAACTGGCCGGGCCGCGTGGGAGTCGTCAAGGCCAAGCTGGCGGACGCGCGCCTTCGCGCCTTCAACCTGGTCCAGCGCGTCCACTTCGCCAACGGCTACGTGCTGCCGGTGCTCTGGCACCTGGCCGAAGTGTCGCCGCCCCGGAAGTCGCACTGCGCCGCCATCCGCAAGGCCCTGGGGAGGTTCCTCTGGGCCGGCAAGAGAGTCAGGGTGCCGCTGGACGTCCTGGTGCAGCCCAAGGAGCGCGGCGGGCTGGGCCTGCAGGACCCTGCCAGGAAGTCCGCGGCGCTGTTCGTGTCCAGGTGGGAGTCGTCGGCGCGCGCGGGCTGCAAGACCATCTCCGGCTGCTGGCTGCGGCGCCTGCAGCAGGACTTCGCCGAGAGTCGGCCGCCGGCCTGCGCCGCGCACTACACCGAGGCCTGCAGGAGCGCCGCCCTGGAGGGCGTCCCGGAAGGACTTGCCGGGAAGGACCTCACCCACCTCCTCTACCAGAAGGCCCTCAGCGTGGACGTGCCCGTGCCCCGCGCCATGAGGGAGGTCGACGCGGAGGTGCAGCTGCAGGTGTGGCGGTGCGTGCACGCCAAGGGCCTGCCCGTCGACGCGCGCTCCACCTGGTTCGAGGCGGTGCACGACGTGCTCCCCACCGCCATCCGGCTGCAAGCCGCCAAGCAGGCCGCGGCGCCGGACTGCCCGCGCTGCCAGGAACCAGAGGACGTCGAGCACCGCCTGGCGCGCTGCGGCGCCGAGCGGCAGGCCGCCTGGGTCTGGCTGCGACAGTGTCCCTCTTGGCAAGAGTGACTTCTTATCTCTCAAATATAAGTTCAAAGGAAGTGGGCGAAAGCAGAACAAGCACCATCTAGTGGTAATAAGTCCCTTTAAAGACCAAACAAATTTCATATCGAGGCCTTTACCAGCTTCGCAGACTCAAGTAGTGAGGTAAGGAAGAAGGTGGAAAGAGAACGAAAAGAGATATTGCCCTGCGGTTTTCACCAGAATATTCAGCATTCAAAGGAGCTTCTTTTGGTACATGAATGAGCCATGGCGGCACTGGGGTTCCAAGTCTAGGTCTTAAGATGTGAGGTCAAGGTCAAGTTTGGGACAGGTTCGATGAAATACCAAAATGTAAGACCACTACATGGATTCTGATTTTTCCCAGACACAGCTATGCATCATCTGTTTAGAGTGTGCAACTGTGAATCTAAAAAGCCATACATTACACCTCTGGCACAAGTGGAAGAACAGCAATAGCCCTTCCAAAAATATGACTTATCAAAAATCAACAAAATTTCATTGGATTCTCTAAGGGTTTGGACCAGGGAAAGAGAACCAGAATAGATATCAACAAGCGGGTTTCACAGAGAGATTGGGCTTCTCTTTCTGAAGCTTTGGAACCATGGAGCTCTTGATTCTGACAAGAGAAACCGATTCTGAAGCTCAAAGTGTGTTGACATGGGTTCAAAATGTATTAGTAAAGTAAGAATCAGAAATTATTTTTTTTCCCTGGCATGATTTGCAAAGTTTGGATTGCAGATCTGACAACCGCATTGAAAAACGAATTGAATGACACCTGGATGATAATTATAGCATGACATTTTACCTGCCAGAGGCTCACTCCAAAATCTGAAACATGACTCGGATGCCTTTGCAGAGTGATTTCTTATCGTAAGCTGTAACACCCAGAGAGAACCAGACAAGGTATCCACAAGCGGTTCACACCAAAAGATGGAGCATTTAAAGGAGCTCCTTTTCATACATAAACGAGCCTTGGGGGTCAAGGGGTTGAAAGAGCAGGTCACAAGATGTGCAGTCAAAGTCCTTGCTCGGAGAGTTTCGATAAGTTTCAAACAGGTATACCCAGTTTATAGATTCTGATTTTTCCCAGACACAGCTATGCATTATGTGTTTAGAGTGTGCAACTGTGAATCTAAAAAGCCATACATTACACCTCTGGCACAAGTGGAAGAACAGCAATAGCCCTTCCAAAAATATGACTTATCAAAAATCAACAAAATTTCATTGGATTCTCTAAGGGTTTGGAACATGGAAAGAGAACCAGAATAGATATCCACAGGCGGGTTTCACAGAGAGATTGGGCATCTCTTTTTGAAGCTTTTTGGCCAAAGATCACTTGATTCTGACAAGAGAAACCGATTCTGAAGCTCAAAGTGTGTTGACATGGGTTCAAAATTTATGAGCACAGTAAAAATGGGAATAAAATATTTTTCCCTGGCATGATTTGCAAAGTTTGGATTGCAGATCTGACAACCGCATTGAAAAACGAATTGAATGACACCTGGATGATAATTATAGCATGACATTTGACCTGCCAAAGGCTCACTCCAAAATCTGAAACATGACTCGGATGCCTTTGCAGAGTGATTTATTATCGTAGGCTGTAACACCCAGAGAGAACCAGAAAAGATATCAGCATGCGCTTTGCACAGAAAGATTGGGCTTCTCTTTCTGAAGCTTTGGAACCATGGAGCTCTTGATTCTGACAAGAGAAACCGATTCTGAAGCTCAAAGTGTGTTGACATGGGTTCAAAATGTATTAGTAAAGTAAGAATCAGAAATTATTTTTTTTCCCTGGCATGATTTGCAAAGTTTGGATTGCAGATCTGACAACCGCATTGAAAAACGAATTGAATGACACCTGGATGATAATTATAGCATGACATTTTACCTGCCAGAGGCTCACTCCAAAATCTGAAACATGACTCGGATGCCTTTGCAGAGTGATTTCTTATCGTAAGCTGTAACACCCAGAGAGAACCAGACAAGGTATCCACAAGCGGTTCACACCAAAAGATGGAGCATTTAAAGGAGCTCCTTTTCATACATAAACGAGCCTTGGGGGTCAAGGGGTTGAAAGAGCAGGTCACAAGATGTGCAGTCAAAGTCCTTGCTCGGAGAGTTTCGATAAGTTTCAAACAGGTATACCCAGTTTATAGATTCTGATTTTTCCCAGACACAGCTATGCATTATGTGTTTAGAGTGTGCAACTGTGAATCTAAAAAGCCATACATTACACCTCTGGCACAAGTGGAAGAACAGCAATAGCCCTTCCAAAAATATGACTTATCAAAAATCAACAAAATTTCATTGGATTCTCTAAGGGTTTGGAACATGGAAAGAGAACCAGAATAGATATCCACAGGCGGGTTTCACAGAGAGATTGGGCATCTCTTTTTGAAGCTTTTTGGCCAAAGATCACTTGATTCTGACAAGAGAAACCGATTCTGAAGCTCAAAGTGTGTTGACATGGGTTCAAAATTTATGAGCACAGTAAAAATGGGAATAAAATATTTTTCCCTGGCATGATTTGCAAAGTTTGGATTGCAGATCTGACAACCGCATTGAAAAACGAATTGAATGACACCTGGATGATAATTATAGCATGACATTTGACCTGCCAAAGGCTCACTCCAAAATCTGAAACATGACTCGGATGCCTTTGCAGAGTGATTTATTATCGTAGGCTGTAACACCCAGAGAGAACCAGAAAAGATATCAGCATGCGCTTTGCACAGAAAGATTGGGCTTCTCTTTCTGAAGCTTTGGAACCATGGAGCTCTTGATTCTGACAAGAGAAACCGATTCTGAAGCTCAAAGTGTGTTGACATGGGTTCAAAATGTATTAGTAAAGTAAGAATCAGAAATTATTTTTTTTCCCTGGCATGATTTGCAAAGTTTGGATTGCAGATCTGACAACCGCATTGAAAAACGAATTGAATGACACCTGGATGATAATTATAGCATGACATTTTACCTGCCAGAGGCTCACTCCAAAATCTGAAACATGACTCGGATGCCTTTGCAGAGTGATTCCTTAACCGTAAAGTTCAACACTTACAGAGAACCGGACCACTAGAAGGAAGACACTCAAACTGGAAGCTTTCAAGTTAGGTAGATTGACCTACATGACTTATTAGCTGCAGAAGTAATTCTCTCACACAAACATTTCATGGTTCATTGGATTCAAAAGAAAATCATCTATGTGTTGAATGTAATCTTTGAACTGGATTAAGACCCATGAGGCTTTAAGTGAAATTATTATATGTGTTTCATTTCATGAATTTTTATTGCTTTGAGCATTTGAAAACACAAATCATAACAAGTTTTTAATTACCTCATAACTAGGTGGATGCACGTTAGTTCATTAATCAACCATTACAAGCCTCTAAAAAATCAAGAAGCAAAAGGACATATTACAGTTATAAAACAAAAAAGTCCACGACCAATATAAATAATAAAAGCCTCAAAATATGACAAAGGCATGATAATACATTATAGTTACAAGAAAACCAAGTCCACAACGACTAAAAGCATCAAAATGTTACAAAGGAATGAGAATATGTTATAGTTGAAAGGAAAAGCAGGTACCGCTTCCACAACACTTATTAAGAACATTTCATTATCCAGTTCATAAAGTAAATCATCTGACGATATCTTTGAAACAAAATAAATCAATTAGAGGCCAGTAGAGAGTAGTAGAACAAGCGATATTTACATGCAATTGTTGGCCAGATAATTGTGAATATTGCAGAAAATAACAACCAATTTCCCGTTCAGTTTTTATCAGACTTGAGTTGATGTGTAACAGGTTTGACTGCATGACAGACCGAATTACATACATTCAGAGCACTTCTTTATCAAGTTCTCGAATGAAGAGAACTCATCTGTTGAGGAAACATTTCAGGTTATCAATCTTCAGCATAGACAATTTAATTGTCTATCAATACAAAGAGGTTTTGGAGTATATGGTTGAAGGCACTATGCCCAACTCATACTTGACCGCGTTTTGGTCTCTTTTTCTTACTAAACACTGCAGTACCCTGCAAACGAGCCATATCAAATCTTTTGTCCAATCTAGCAACCCCAACACGAATACACATTGAACAGGTGCAGTACATTATTCCGTCACCGAGCAACCTAACATATGAGTTTTCTTTCCTGACTTTGTCTAGGAAACGAGGTGTTGCCTTGTCTGAATGACCTTTCTTAGAGTGGGTAATTAGATCTGTCAGGCAGTCACGACCTTTAAATGGCAACCAGCACAGCTTGCATAGCACACCTTTCACACAATACACTGCATCTTCAGGAACATCCATCCTAAGAGATGGGGCATGTGCCTGTAACGGCTCACAATACCTTTCAAAACTACCCTCTTGGCTGCTGTCTTCATCCGAAATGCAATGTTTCTTCTCTTCCTCAACGGTTATACACTGTAAAAGCCCAAAGGAATTTTATTACACAAAAGAAAGGTAATATCAACAGGACATTGGGTTAGGACAGGTGGGTAACTAAAATACATACATTCTTCTCAGCATCACCAGAATTATGTTCACTGCAGACATCAAAGGGAACTTCATGCTTCATGATATCATCTATGCAGGATGCCCGAATCAGGTCCAATATCTTGCCACACTCATTAAGAGGAACATTCGACCAATCCGATAACACTCTCTCTGCAGCGAACTCTATATACCGCCTTAGTAGTCCTGTAGGTACTGAAGGGCTTGCATTTCCACATTCTGAGCTGAAAAATGAAAAAAAATCATCCCTCAAAGGTTAGATGGGGGTAATGTTGTCAATATGAAGCTCTTGAAAACACTTAACTTTATGCATTCTTACTTCAAGGTGGAGTGTTCTGAAATAAAATTCGAACTTTGGGTGACGTCAACAGCATACTCGAATCTCAGGTTGCGGTCCATTATTTATTGGCTGAGGTGGTCTTCACAAATGATATATAATCTTCTATTTATTGATGTGTAAACGAGTTGAGATAGCAGACGAGAACGTGTCCGATTTGTTTCTTCCTCCCTTCTTCTTCTCCTGATCGCAATCTGTAGTCACGAACGGTCGGATTTGGTCAGAAACCGTGATTCATTTCCAGATCGGGTCTGCGCCATCTCGATCAGCTGAGAACAAAACAGAGGCCGTGAGCGTGTGTACAGAGATTGTTATTTCGAAATTCAGTAGTAAAAGGTACCAAGGATGGTTTTGACAAAGCCAAACACATGTATTGAAGAGTTTGGTGTGAAGAGGTTTTTGCTTACACCCGAGCAATACATGGAGCCCTGCCTATTGTTCGACCTGATGACGGAAGATGTAGATGTATGTGCAGCTGGTGTGTTTGTTGTGAGTAACCTAACCTAAAGTTTGTCATGCATCGTTTGTCATCACACCGTAAGCATTTAATCTTTATTAACAGGGTCAGTTGGGCCATCTGCCGCAACACAATGCAGAGTCTCTGAGGCATCAGGTGGAAATCATTAAATCATTTCTGAAGGATGATAGAGAACGAAATGGTTATGCTCGCCAGTTCATGCCGGCTGTTCAAGAGCGTAGATGCCTTTGGCCGGAATACGGCTCAATGTACATTGTTCCACAACTTCAGAGGGGGAAGGCCTACTGCCATGGAAGAAGGGAATGGATGGATTCGATTATATCATGCGACTTCTTCAACAAGCCAAAGACTGGACTGTAAGTGGCTTATGAAATTGAACTTGCGACTGTGCTGGGCTACGTCACACTCTAATGTCATTAATTATTCTCTTCTGTACACAGAGAGTGTGCCCTGGAATCAGGAGGCATAGACCACCTACTGGACAAATTGTACGAAGGTCTTGCTGATCAAGAGAGGGTCATCTGGTATGGCCCTGGACTGTCTCTGCCAAAAGGGAAGAGTTTGGAAGTGAGCCCTGACCTTAGTATGACCAAAATGAATTCGCCTTACATAGACAAGCTGGTAAATAGGTGAGTAGGCAATAATATAGTTAGTTAAATCGAATGATTCTGTTCCAGCCTTTAAAATTCTCTGTACATTTTTGACCACTTGTTTATTATTTACAGGAAAAACACTGAGCAGACCATTTTTCAAGGGATAAACTCTCCCACTATTTATATTGGAACAGAGTTCAGCACCTTTAATTGCCACATAGAAGATTTTGCATTTGAATCAATAAATAGATTAATTTCTGGATCAGAAAAAATTTGGTATGTCTTTCATTGGATCTGATGTCCTAATAACTCGGTTTTCCATCTTATCAGAAAACTTGTAATAATCACGGTTTAATATGACTGTTTCAGGTTCATAGTTCCACCAGCCTATTATAATTCTTTTTGCACATGGATGTCTCTGTGTGGTGTTCCTCAACAATTTGCAAACTGTTCCACATTTCTGCAACACAAGCACAATTTTATAGACCCTAGGGCGGCTGTAAGGGCAGGGTTTCCGGTTCGAACTGTGAGTAAATATAACTTTGGCTATTTGCACTTCCAGCTGTATGCCGATCAATTTCAACCAAAATTAATGTCTTATCCAAACATAATAGGTGAGACAACGAGTTGGTGATGTCCTGTACGTTCTACCACATGCCATTCACTGGGGATTCAACATAGGTGAGTGCGAAGAAGTGTTCCTTTTTATCATTACATTCTAGTATCCATTTCATTGCAATGTCATGTTATTCTTCTAGGATACAACTTGAATGAAGCTGTGAACAGTGCATCAAAATCATGGATGCTTTCGGGCATGCTTTCCAAACCTATGTGTACATGCAATATGTAAGCTTCTGAATTTTTATTATTTTTATTATTATTGACACGCTCAGTGTGTGTCTATCAAATCCCGAAATCAAATCAAATCATACTCATTGTCCACCTGTTGCAGAGCAATGGAGAGTATGCAGAATGTGGAAATAGACAACGTGTTGAAGGAGACTGGGGCACCACTTGATTTATACAACAGATGGAAGAAATCTCAACTCTTTGGTATAATGCCAACTTTAAATTTAAGAAATCCGTACAGTGCTGTCGCTGGTGTCTGCCAAACAGACCTTGCACTCCTTCTTGGCAGAGCAGCAGAGGTCAGCGATGAGGTAATGCCCAAGAAATGTGTATTACACTACAAACTAGGTATTTATAGCATAAATGTTGTAATCATATCTCTGTATCCTTTCTTTAAGGACTGTAAAGAGGTCACTTCCATTATGACCGCGTTTGCCGGGCATCCACATGAGCATTTCATCGGTGGCCTCGTATGCCTGGATGATGATGATGATGTTGAAGATGAAAAACATGAAAGTACAGGAGTGCTGCAGAACGAAGAGCCAGTGAGTGAAGAGGACGAGGCAAATAAAGAGAAATCAAGATATCAATGCCCGGACTGTGAATTTGCAGTGAAATATCGTGGATTGTCTGCAAAGTCTTCTTTGATTTCTCATATTAAGAAGTCACACAAGGACACTAAAAAACTGACGTCAATTGTGGAAAAAGCATTCGCCAAAAAAAAACCGACTTGTCAACAAGTATTTCAGTGCCAGTTTTGTGGAGAGGAGAGAGTGGGAGGGCCCAAACGCAAGGAGGAACATGAAGCAGGCTGTAGTAGAAAAAAATTGAAGTCAATGATGAGTTAATAACCAGTGCATGTAGTGTCGCATGAGCATGAGTGTTGCAGTGATTCTTACCTAACTTTTCAGATGTTTCACTATTTGTTCAACACACGTCTTGACTTCAGGGCTTCGAATATCTTGTTCATCTGCGATGGTCTTTGTAATTTTTGACTTCTGCATTATTTTTACCTGATTATCATGTTCATTTGGATTGTCGCAACATATTAGATTATGAAAGATTATGAAAGTAATATTTTAGCAGTTTGGCGTGAGAGAGCATTGTAAATATTTTGATACAGTTCATTATTGTGACAAAGAACCTTTCATAAGACTGATGCATGTGGAACACTTAATCTCAGCAAAAAACTGAATAACATTGCTTGTGATAAAACTTTATTAAAAGTTATTTTTCTATTAAAGGTGTTCTCTGCCATTTTATCTTTTTTTCTAACCCAGACCTGTATTATTATTCTTATTGGCAACTTTTTGGTTCAAAATGAGGGCTGACAGCATGAGACATTGAGTCTTCTCAGAAAGTATTTTTTGGTCATGCCGCAAGGGTCCAATAAGCCAACAAGACACTTTGGGAATAGAATGATTTTCTTCTAAACAAATCAAATGTTTGAAGCTCACAAGCATAGTAGATATTTCTACTTGGCTCATAGATCGTGGCTTTGAGGCTCACAAGCAAAGAAGATATTTCCACTTGGCTCACAGATCTTGGCTTTGGAGCTTACAAGCAAAGTAGATATTTCTACGTGGCTCACAGATTCTGGCTTTGAAGCTCACAGGCAAAGTAGATATTTCTACTTGGCTCACAGATCTTGGCTTTGAATCTCACAAGCAAAGAAGATATTTCTACTTGGCTCACAGATCGTGGCTTTGAATCTCACAAGCAAAGTAGATATTTCTACTTGGCTCACAGGTCGTGGCTTTGAATATCACAAGCAAAGTAGATATTTCTACGTGGGTCACAGATTGTGGCTTTGAATCTCACAGGCAAAGTAGATATTTCTACTATGCTCAAATATCTTGGCTTTGAAGCTCACAAGCAAAGTAGATATTTCTACCTGACAGTATGGAGAGGAAAAAAAATATTTTGTTTTTTGATCAAAGTACCCAAATTTGAAAAATACTTGAAAAATAGAAAAAAGGCAGAAGGCGCTTTCAGATTTGGCACAGAGAACCTTTGATATGTTGCCTTATCAGATCCACACTTTGAGCATGTTACGATGAATAGTTTTTTTAGCGGAGAGAATCTACTATTTCTACAGACTCAGCTTTCATCGTACACTAGATTGCATAGCCTCTGCAAGCCAACCAGTCTTGTGAATGAGGTCATAGGTATTTTTTAAAGCCTGACTGGGTATTTGTCGCACACACAGACCATTCACACCACATAAGATTTACAATATAACTATATTTGTCTCGAACAGGGTCATATAGTTCTAAGACTCATGAGGCACAAGAATTATAACACAGTTCACAGCTTGTAAGCATAGTAGATGAGTGTCCTGCAGTGGTGGGGGGAGAGGTGCCGAATCCGCATCCTCGGATCACGCGGAACAGCAGCGCGATCTGGCGGTTTTGGACCCGACGTCGAGCGGAGGCGGCTTGCGGGGGCTGGCAACACTGCATATAGGATCGTCGTTCTCGTTCTCGCTGCGTCATTACTGGCTGGAGGTTTTTCGCGTTTCTTCTTTCTCATGTCGTACAGAAGACATTTGACATGGTAAGGGAATATAAAATGACACTGGCTGCGCATGCACTTAGTAATGAACTTAAAAAGAATGTATTTGCATGCCGAATGTCAATTCAAACCGCACCGGGATAGATTGAGGTTATAGTACCTGTGAACAACCGTTGCGAATGTAACTTGCACGAGCCAATTCGTCATTATTTTTTTAACTGTTTATGGATGGAGCCTTACTCTGAATTCGATTCGTTTGACAAGGAGGCATTTCAGGGTCTTTTTTTGCATGTATAAATTTATGTTGCAGACTTCAAGTTCGGATGATGACAGTGTGAATGAAGGAAACAACATGATGGTTTTGATTGAAAAGAAAAAATGTGGGCGTCCCTCGGGCGTGCCCGTTAGATCATACACCGCCGAAGAAAAGAAGATGGCCTTGCGGACGCTCCTAGACTTTCGCCCAAAAAACATTTCGAACGTCGGTTTCATCACTAAAATGCAGAAAGTAAGTGCAGAGGACGGTGGTCTCAATCTGTGGATGACCTGATGTAACCCAACTCAGCTAGCTTAACATTCCGATCATTCTTTCCAGGCCATGAAGGAAGCCTCCAGTATAGAGCGGACGATCACTGCACTCCAAACTTTCGTCAAGGGGAAATTAAGGGAGTACGTTCTTGAACTGAACATGGAAGGGTATGCATTGACGGAGGCATCCTACTTTTACCTGAGGTAATTTTTTCCGCGTGTATTTTTTTCTCATGAAGCGTCGATTTTAATTGTATACTGACACGTTTGTTTGATGTTGTCATCAGAGAATTCATGGCAGGCACTTCATGGAAACTGCCAAATCACCTTGTAAAGAAATTAAAGAAGACCGATGAAGCAGGACCAAGTACGGAAGCACCTAAAACCCGCATACAAGTAGATGCTGCCCAAGCTGGAGGCAGAGAAAAGCAAGCTGCCAAAGCCAGCTGTACTGAACGGACTACAACACGGGAGGACGACCAACCGGGCACTGCGGGCGGCAGCCGCGACGCCGGTAGTGGTGCATCCAACCCAACCGCACCGATAGCAGCTCGGTTGGCACCAATATTCCACGGCCTGAACTTCAACACCTGCTTTGCAGCACCAAGCAGAAGCCACGGCGTTGGTGATCCTTTTCTCCCGCCGTCCCTCATGGGTGGAACTGGGCCGACTCTTCCAGCCGCCAGGACCGACTTACTTTTAGGGCGCGACGATCTTGTCCAGAGTAACTTACTTACCATTGGAGGCATGAGCAGTGACAGCGGGGAAAGGGCCTTCCGACCGACAGTGGCATCGACTCCCAAAAGACATTCATCCACTTCGCCAGACGAACTCAAAAATCTCATCAGTGACTTAGTGAGCAAAGAATTGGAGCGGATAACCAAAGACAGTGTGACTCAAATTACGACAGAATGTATGAAACGGATGAAACGGCAAGTGCGTGAATACTCTCGCTGTCTTACCAACACTAAAAGAGTGAAAACGGAGGTGATTGAGACAATCGACCTGACTTCACATGAGGAGGTTTCCGATCATGACGACTTGGATGCGGTTAATCCTGAAGAAGACATCGGAGATGTTAATCCTGAAGAAGACATCGGAGATGTTAATCCTGAGGAAGACATCGGAGATGTTAATCCTGAAGAAGACATCGGAGATGTTAATCCTGAAGAAGACATCGGAGATCTTGAAGTCACCAATGAAGAAAATGAAACGGCCACTGTAGAAGAGGGACTCGGAGAAGTAAGGACAGCAGAAGAACCCACAACAAAGCAGGCTGCTGGGACAGGAATGCACACAGAAGAACCCACCTCAGCCCTCCCTGAAATGGTGTCAGGAAGGATGTCCGAAGAGGAGATGCAGTTATTAAAAGCCTCACCACTGAAGGCCAGGATGACAACCCTGACAGTGGTGGAGGTGTTTGAAGCTGAGTCGGAGGAAAATGCTCCCTTCAGGGTCTTGGACAATGGCGATGGAGTACTGACAATTTGCCACTCGTCTTTACTGAATTCCAGCAGTTGGTCAACTGAAGGTGTCGTCAATCTACCTAACCTGACTCTGGAAGAAGAACTGCACAGTGTCCAGAAGCAGGATATTGAAGAAAATACCAAAGCAAGTGGAACGTCAGCTCTTTCACCAATGGTCCTGGAAAGTGGGGGCAGCAAAAAGAAGTCGTTTTACCCACGTCTACTTAAGTCTGGAGACCGTGTGGTGAAGGTCCTGTTCAGGCAACGTAAGTGAAGTGAAGACTTCTTGATTTTATTCATTGATACGGATACCAAAGATCCAATCAAGTCATGTTTGTGCTACTACTTTGTGACCTAGTAAAGTTTTTATTATATTTGTTTTTGCTGTAAGATTTATGTGTAGGGTGGTGACTTCCACTTTTTAAGTGACATTGTTTACTACCTTGAAAGATTTATAATGATAAAAATTTCCTATTTGTAATATTTTGTCAAGTGTCTTTCCATATATTTTTTTTGTGTTTCTTAATAGGTTTACTGGTCAATCAGAAATCCAATCTCAGTACCTATGTTTGAAAAGAATATACAATTAGTTAAGATAGAATTTCATAAGAGTATTTTCAGGGTTTTAACCTTAGTACTTCATGTCTGCAATGGCAGTCTGTAATGAATAAATATTTGTTCTTTGAAGAAAACCTCTTTAATTTTTTTTCCCACTGACATTGATTAAAATTTGCCTCAGAAAAAAAGGGGTTATTGCCATTTAGGCAAATACACTAGCATGTGTATCACCACTAGCTGGCACCCCTAAGAGTGTTGCTTTTTCTTAAATTATTCAGGGACTTGGGACCTAGGCATGGATCGCCGCGAAACATCCAGATGTTTAAAATATATCAAGACGTCAGGTTTTCAGAACAAGGGATAGCAGCCTGAATTGAACAAGTATTATGAATAAGGTTATCTTTATCTATTTTTTAATATTATGGGAATCATCTGCAGCCCATCTAAAATTATGGAGAGGGAAAAAAAATTAATTTCATTTTTGAAACTTGTTACCCAATTCGAAAAGTACTGGAAAAATACAAAGAATGCATCTGCAAACTTCATGTCTAGCACAGAGAACCTTTCATATGTCTTTTTGTCAGATCTAAACCTTCAGCCTGTTACGATGAACCATTTCTTAATCGGAGAGAATGTACTATCTTCACTGCAAGAAGTTTAGAGTTTCTCACTAGGGAAAGTTGGAGGTCACAAAAATGTAGCGCTTGAGCACTGAAATGAAATTTGATCCAGGTGAAATATTTAATTAACAGGTGTGGGTAATTTTTACTTTGTTGTGGGGAGAGTTCTGGAGAAAAGACTGTCTGTTTCTGTCAGCCCATGCAGGAAAACATTCAGTGTAGTGCAACTCCGCTTCAACGAGAGGTTCTCAAGAAAAACAAATAGGTCACTTGGGCAATGTTTCTCTTTTTTTTCCGGAGGGTCATGAGTAGAAGATTATTATGAAACCATGGAGACCAATTCATTTAAATGAGTTTTATTTTTACTTTTCTATAATTAATTTCCTTACTTTTCTGGTATGTTTTATGTTCGATGACAATAAAAATGAATGATTGCAGAATAAGACATTGAATGAGGCAATGCTGAAGGAAACTACAGAAGGAGTTGCCTTCTTTCCAGACTCTCCGCCTGCAGAAGAGAGGCTTCTTCAGCAACTAACATCTGCCAAAAAAGCAAAGGGGTATTCTTTAGTTTTTGAGATCACTGACAAACTGAAACAATCACAGAAGAGAAAGGAAAACATACCCTGGCATGCTGCACAATTTCGACTGCCATGTATTTGCTCAAGTGGTTCACTTTTTCACAGAGAAGAGTGGGTGGAATGAGCTTGGCAACCGCGTGTATTGTGTTGAGGCCAGCTGCGATCATATCTTTGGCACGACCCTTGCAAAAGGAGACACAAGCCATGCATTAAACTTGGGGGGAAAACTTCATTAAGCAGATCAAGGAGGGCTGTTTCTTACTATTGTGACATGGCGGAGAGCAAGCAGAGGGCGGACCTCCTCAGAACATTGGTGCCCCAGTAGTTTCCCAAGGTGCGTAGCCAAGGGTGGGTACCACCAAAATTTACCCAGATTGCGGGAGAGGCATTTCAGGTTTTGCAACCTGCTGGCGAGGACCACTGCAAATTCGAGCGACAAGGCCCTGTCGAACCCGTAGTCAGCACAAATCTTTTCTGCGCTGTCAGGTGAAGCGATGAGCTCCTTGAGGAAAAGAGCTGACCAGGTACGGGTAAGCTTGTCGACAAATGAAGCACTGCTCCTGAAAGTGGGATTCCCAACAACCCATTCCATGACTGCCTCCTCCTGCAGTCCGATTTTGGTGAGGATGGAAACATCCGGATGATGCTGGAAGTCCCTAGCAAGCTGGTGAAAAGATAATAGTGATGAAATCTTGAGCACGTACACTTGAACTTGGCACGCATCTCCGCGAAATAAAGTCCATTTTCACTCACCAATTTGCCTACCATCCGCGCACTCTTTGTATTTTCGGCCTCTTTGTACTGAGGATCTGCAACGAGCGGCTTGCACATGGCCACGGTAAGAGAGATATAGAAGAACAGGAGAGGGTTCTGAACGTTCATGTCTTTCTCAAAGTGTTCCGCTTCTTTGACAAACTTCTCGGCATCAGCTACAGACAACGAAGCTGTAGAAAAATTACCCATAAAATATTCGTTTGGGACATAAACTTGAAGAGCTGAGACAAAGTCGCTCACACAAATAGGACTTTTAATAGCTTAAAGTGTCAATACCTGCAGATGCAGCTCTGGCGATACCCGACAGGCGAAAGAAATGGTCGGCCACCTGAACGCTTTCTTCCGGATGCGCAATGGCTTTGGCAAGGGAATCTGTGAATGCCACAACTTCTGCAGGCGTCAATTCCTTGAGGTCTTCAACACCTGCGACTGGCTCGTTGCCTTCGGACTTCAACATTGGCAGGACGGGTGACCCAGTCTTCATAGTGAGTTCCAACGACTTATGATTTTCTTGCGTTTCAGAAGTTAGGATACTGATATGACCACATCGCAAAAGTTCCTGGAAACAAAAAAAATAAAAGAAAGATTTGAAACAATAATGCATATGACTTTTTATCCCAAAAATGTCAATGCTTTACTATCCTTACCAACAGTTCCTTTACAAAAGGTGCATGGGTGTGATACACCATTTCACCGCCGTCAGGACACTTCAGTCCGCATTGGTAAAACAGTGTCAGTCTAAATACGTCAATAAGTTCTGAAAGGTTCACACTGTCCTTGTCAATTGATAGGGAAAGGAGGAGAATGCGCGTCAAACCAGAAAGATCGCCCCGAGCTACTCCTTGGATTGAGCGAGACCGTACGTAGTGGGAGGACACGTCCCCGAGTTGGCTGGTGAGGTCTGCGACATGTTGCTGAAGCAGACTTTGAAATTTGCCTGCATCGTTGGGTTGCACTAGAACGTATGAATCCGCTGTGCCTTTGTAGTTTTGACCTGTCCTCCCGGCTCTTCCGGCCATTTGAAGGTACTGCGCACATGACAACATACGCGATCCTAGCAATGGAGACCGAATGACTACCCTGGAGGCGGGAAGGTTCACCCCTGCTGCCAATGTCGTAGTGCAACACAAGACACACAGAATTCCCCTCCTGAATGAGTCCTCCACAGCAGACCTTTCCGTGGGGTGCAGCTCCGCCGAATGAATGCCGATTCCAAAGACGATCCCTGCCAGCAATATTGAATTGACCCTTTCCTGGCTTTCTCTTTTCAAATGGGCAATCAGCATCGTCCTCTGCTTCACGACTTCTGCATGGCGTGACCCGCACTGAGATGAAGTGGGATAGTCACTGAAACATTCGAAAGGAAAACATCAAAATAATTCCATGTAGTTTGGGCTAGGGTCACGATATTCAAGTTCATAGTACTGGATACGAACTTGGATCGGAGGTATTGAAGGACACCAGTAAGCATGTCACACATCGAATTGCACATATTTCTGGTGTTGCAGAAGATGAGGGTCGACTGACCGTTTTCCATCGACTCAATGACAAGTTTAACTACAACCGAGTCTTCAAGTTTTCCCTCCAGCAACTTGCATTTAAAGAGGGCTTGGTCCTGTTCTTCGTTCAAGAGGTCAGTGCCTACTGCAGCTGAGAACGAGACAGTTCCTTTTCCTTCATCATCTCTTACTATGGGAATGGCCATCCCAGACACCACCATGTGCTCTTTGATCCTTGTCGGACGACAGAGCACATTATACAGGAGGCAATGGCTGGAGCGCCCACCACCTAAGAAGGATCTGAAAGCATTCACATTACCAACAGTGGCAGAGAGCGCCAGAATTGTCGTGCACGGCGTGGACCATTTAAGCAGGCTGACAAACAGTTCCTCTAAGACGATGCCTCTTGTACTATCAGAGATCATGTGGCACTCATCCACCACAACCAGGCCGATCTCATCCTTGCGTGACCCTTCGCCACACAACAAGTGCCAAACGATGGAGGCCTTCTCAGGAGTGCATACATAAAGAGTTCTAAGAGTTTTCTTCTGATTGGGAATTGGAAAGGATCCCTTAGAGCCGGCGTATTCCACCACAGTGAAGAAACAGACTTGGCTGGCGAGAGCTTTCAACTCTTGAACCTTTTCTATCACAAGGGCAACATATGGCAGCACCAAAATGCCATCGCGCTTCTCTAACAACATGGTTCGTAACAGCAGGACAACCGCTATTAGAGTTTTCCCACCACTGGTGGGCGCATGAACGAGTGCGTTCTTCTTTCCATCTCCAACTGACAGGTGATCCGTCAACATGCTTTCCTGCCATTGATGTAGCTTCGTAATGTGGAACACTTTGAAGATGGCACTCCGCACAGAACCAGGCATTCCATAAAAATCACTCACATTGTCCTTCGAAAAAAACTGGAATAAAGAAACAATTTTAACATGGATGCAGAGCGATAACATGACAACAATCTTTCCATTACTGTACCTGAGACGCTGGCTGCACTCTAGAACACCCAGCCGCCTCATCCAAAAACGTGGCTTCTGGTCCGCAAAATATCCTGAATCTCTCCTCTAGACTTTGTACATGGGTATGAGCCGTCTCCAGGGGGTGACTCTTTTGTTCGAAGGCGACCTCGGAACGAACGTCTTGATGTTTCATACCTGCAGGTAGCGTTTCATTTACGATTGTAGAGTCCTGAGCATTCTCCGAGACTTCAACCATAGGATATGACAATTCGAAGACTTCATCGAGGTGCTCAACTAGTTCCCCCAGCGCCGAATTGCCAGTGGCAATCAAAGCATCGTTATCGGGCCTCGGGATGGCTACAGACGAAAAAAAAACAAGTAACAGCAATGAAAATCAGCGGTATAGCAACACCATAAAAACGACCGGCCACCTAACCTAACATCTTTGACTGACGCGGCCGTGACATAACCTGATGCATCGAAACTCGTGCCGCACCTGAACATTTGCCCGAAAACGCACTCCTTGCAGACGAAGAACTACCAGCCGAATCACTCCAACCATCACAGAGTCGCTTAGCACAGAACATTTCTTCCTTTTGGGCAAAGGACTGCCGCCGCCATCCGACGTCTCTTGGTCGGATTCAGACCCTGACGAATGGACGACGACAACACTCATTTTATCAGCAACAGAAGGCGCTCAGGCACGACCTTGTCACGACGATCCCCTTGGTAATCTAAACACTCAGATTCACTCGGACGCTCGGGCTCACTGGCTTCCCTTGGCTTCCCTTCACAACACTAGACAACGAATGATTGACGGCTGCCGACAGAAGGCGCCACCGTCGTGGAGGCACTGCTACCAACCTTCCCCGAGGCGAGACGGATGCGCGCATAGGGCGTAATTCGGAAACGGAACTGGACGAAGTGCGCGCGCGTCTGCTGCAGCTGCAGTCGCGCAGGCTGGCCGGCACCAGGGCGCGAGCCAAGGTCCAGGACGAGGTCGACGGCGAGACGGTGGGGCTCCACCACGTCGCCGCCTGCGCCGGCGGGCGCGCCGCAACATCGACGAGCTACAGGACGGTGAGGGTCATGTGCTGCGCGCCGAGGCCGTTGCCGAGCACATCCACGCGCATTTCCTGCATGTGTTCTCAGCCCCCGTGGAGCAGCTATCCCAGCGCGCGCAGGATGGGTTGCCTACGTCACCGGCGCCGGCCTCCCGGACACCGCGCTGCTCGACGCCGTGGTCGCGGAGCCCGTCCTGGGCGCGGCGGACAGCGACGCCATCATGCGGCCGTTCACGCTGGAGGAGCTGGAGGCCGCCGTCCAGGCGAGCCCGCGCGGCAAGTCGCCAGGCGAGGAGGCGCAGCGCCGGATTCTGCATCCGATGCAGGTGCGGGCGGGCAGAACCAGGACGATGCAGGGCGCGCTGTGCGACGTGCGCGACGCCATCACCCTCGCCGAGCACGAGAAGGAGGCCCTCTGCGTGGTCGCGCTGGACATCGCGGGCGCCTTCAACAACTTGCGGCACGACTACCTGTGGGCCGGCCTCCGGCAGCACGGCGTCGGCGAGGAGGTGGTCGAGCTCCTCTAGTCCATGTACGACGGCGCCACGATGAAGATCTCCATCAACGGCGAACTCACCGACGTCGTCAAACTGCTGCGGGGGATCCGCCAAGGCTGTCCGTTGAGTATGATGTTGCACTGCTTGGCCAGCGCGCCGCTCAACAAGGCCCTTGACAGCAGGCTTGCCGGGGTGCGCGTCGAGGAGGGGCGCCTGGCTGCGTCCGCTTACGTCGACGACACCGTGGTCCTGCTGCGCCGCCCGAAGGAGGCGCCGGTGCTCATGGGGACCCTCAACGAGTTCGGGGAGGGGTCGGGCCTCCGGATCAACGCCGCCAAGTCCGCTGCCCTGTCCGTCGCCCGCTGGCCGCGCCGGACCGTGATGCCGTTCTCCGTCGTGAAGGCCGTCAAGCTGCTGGGCGTCACCTTCACCGAAAAGACGAGCCGACTAGCCACGCTCAACTGGCCCGGCCGTGTGGGCGCTGTCCGCGCCAGGACCCAGCGAGGAAGGCCGGCGTCATGCTTGTGTGGTGTCTGGTGACCTCAGGTCACGGCCTCCCCTCAGCTTGCGGCGCGCTGGGAGAGCTCGGCGCGGGCGGAGCAGAAGACTCTCTTGGGCTGCTGGTCCTGCAGCAGCGGTGCGCGGACAGCCCGTCGGTGCCGGCATGTGCCAAGCACATCTTGTCGTCCTTCCGGAGTGCCGCCTTCGCCGCCGCCGTCCCGTCCGCCATCCAAACCTAAGAAACGGCACTTAGCCCCGAAGGGGCGACCACGCGCCCAGCCCAATGGCTGTCGTCTTGTCCCCGCACTCATGCCCTGCCTCCGTCAGACGTTCCCTGTGATGTATGCCCGCCCCTCCGCCGCACTCATGCCCTGCCTCCGTCAGACGTTCCCTGTGATGTGTGCCCGCCCCTCCGCCGTATCATTGTATCTGTCCCACTGTGTGCCTGTGACCCTGCTTTTCTCTTAAATATTTCTCTGTCCCACTGTGTGTCTGACTCTGTCCCTCTGTCCCACTGTGTGTCACTGTCACTGTCTGTCACTCCCTGAATTCTTGTGATGATTCTCTTGATGCACCTCCATACAAAACTAAAAAAAAACGAACAATATAACCAAACCTAACTGTGATGCAACTGATAACTCCCTATCTTGAACCCATCACACTGCCACTGCCACCCTTTCACTGTCTCCGTCTGAAATCTCCCCATGACCCTGTGATCATCCCTATGATGCCTGTCACATTATAATTTTTGTCAATTTTCTTCATGCTTCCATTACCTCTGAACATAATTCTTTTGATGTCTCTTCCAACAATATCTTGATGACTCACCATGTCATGTTATCTGTCTCTCCGATAAATCCTTGCCATAATTATTTTGATTATTGTGTCTTGTGATGATCCATTTTGTGATTCTTTTCCTGTGATCATTGTGATGTTCCTATTTTATGATGTCACTGTCTGCCCCTTGATTCCCTTGATGTCTGTTACACTCTACGATCAATATTCTCTTCTCTCACTGTCCCACTGTGTGTCATTCTATCTGTCCCACTGTGTGTCATTCCATCTCTGTCCCACTGTGTGTCTGACCCTATCCTTCTGTTAATTCTTCTGTCTCTGCTTGAATTCTTCTGATGATTCTCTTGATACACATTCAAAATTAAAAAAAAACGAACAATATAACCAAACCTAACTGTGATGCATCTGATCACTCCCTATCTTGAACCCATCACAATGTCTCTCCGATCAATCCTTTATGATGTCTCACTCTGTCTCTCCGTTAATTCTTTTCATTTTCTACCTTCTGATGTCCCTTTTAATGCCTCTGCGATCAATCCATTCCTCACCCTGCAACTGTCTGTAATAATTCATTTGATGTCCATGTCACTGTCCCACTGTTCTTGTTTTTCTTGTCTCCGTTTTGATTCTTCTCATGATCCTCTTAATGTGTCACTGCCTCATTCTCTCTTGCTGATTCTACTGTCTTTGAATTCTTACTGTGTCTCTCCGTTGATTCTATTCATGTCCCACTGTGTGCCTGACCTTGCTTTTCTGTTTAATATTTCTCTGTCCCAATGTGTGTCTGATCCTGTCTCTCTGTTAAATCTTTTGATGTCTTGTCACTGTCTGTCTCTCCCTGAATTCTTGTGATGATTCTCTTCATAAAACTTCAAACTAAAAAAAAAAACCAACAATATAACCAAACCTAACTGTGATGCATCTGATCACACCCTATCTTGAACCCATCACACTGTCTCTCCGATCAATCCTTTATGATGTCTCACTCTGTCTCTCCGTTAATTCTTTTCATGTCCCACTGTGTCCCTGTATAATATTCTTTTGATGACTCACTCTGTCACTCCATGTCACTACATTACCATGACTGCGCCTCTGTCTCTATTACTTGTCTTCATGTCTGACTTGACTTGACTGCCTCTGTCTCTCCGATACTGCCTCTCTCTCTCTGTCACACTGTCATTTCATTTGATGTCCTGTCACTGTCTGTCTCTCCCTGAATTCATGTGATGATTCCTTTCATAACCCTGTCCTTGTCACACCTGTGCTCCCATTATGACACAAAAACCCAACATTTTCTTCGAAAACCTTGATTCTCCTGACATTCTCTACCTGTCCATTCAATTCCCCTTGAAAAACCACCCTAAATCCATGCGCCACACTCCCCCCTTTGATCACTCTCTCTTCTTTGTCTCCTCCCCTAACCCAAACCTAAACACACTGACTTGCACTCTCACTCCTCTGCTCCACTCTCCTCCCCTAACCCAAACCTAAACACACTGACTTGCACTCTCACTCCTCTGCTCCACTCTCCTCCCCTAACCAAAACCTAAACACACTGACTTGCACTCTCACTCCTCTGCTCCACTCTCCTCCCCTAACCCAAACCTAAACACACTGACTTGCACTCTCACTCCTCTGCTCCACTCTCCTCCCCTAACCCAAACCTAAACACACTGACTTGCACTCTCACTCCTCTGCTCCACTCTCCTCCCCCTAACCTAACCTAACCTAACCTAACCTAACCTAACCTAACCTAACCTAACCTAACCTAACCTAACCTAACCTAACCTAACCTAACCTAACCTAACCTAACCTAACCTAACCTAACCTAACCTAACCTAACCTAACCTAACCTAACCTAACCTAACCTAACCTAACCTAACCTAACCTAACCTAACCTAACCTAACCTAACCTAACCTAACCTAACCTAACCTAACCTAACCTAACCTAACCTAACCTAACCTCCCCACACGTCATGCATTTATCACTCATTTTAAGACGTGTGTGAGCGGCAACGTTTCGGTGTGGACCTGGGCACAGAGTGAGTGTGCTCTTTAATCCGGAGTATAATAATTCTTTATTTCTGTTGCAGGTCGAGACCGCGGGGACAAGAGGTCGGTTGTGTGACTGTCGTTTTCTCAATCGCAGGGTCGCAAAGTGCGCCTCACGCCTTGTGCTTCGTTAGCGTCTTGGTGAGGACGCTGACGAGCAGACTCTGCCTTTTTTTGCAGCGCTTTGTCCTCCTGGCGTTCGTGAATCGAACTGCCAAATTAATAAAGTACTTGGTACATTTCTTTTTGAAGCAGGTGTTGAAAGAAACGGGTAAGCACTGGCCGACAGAGGGTGGCGGCCAAAACACCCTTTGGTGACAGTGAACGCACACCATGAATTTGCAGTCCGACTTTAAGTGCTTATCGCGGTAGCGGTACGGTTCACACCTGGACATGATCAGACACGTTCAACAACCGTACAGGAGAGGCGCCTGCAATGTGGCGTGTAGGCAGCGCTTTCTACACCGTTACGCGGCGCGTTGCCTACTCTCAACTTGACAGGCGCTCCGGCAGCACCGCTCCTCCACAATACAGTAAATGTACGATAGTCACCAGGGAGACCTTGTCTGTAGGGATTAACATGAGTCGATACGAAGCATACGGGCTACCTCCCATCAAGAGTCCAAGCACCACTTTCAATCTTTTCAGCTCGGCAGAGTTCAGCTCACGAACACAAACCCAGGGAACAGATTTTCTCTCCAAAATTAAATCTTTGGACTTTCAGAGCTTTTTAATCAATTCAGGGTGATTCGGTTTGTAAGGATCTTCTTTTGATTCATAAATGAGCCTTGGGGGTCAAGGAGTTGAAAGAGCAGGTCACAAGATGTGCAGTCAAAGTCCTTGCTCGGAAAGGTTCGATAAGTTTCAAACAGGGATACACAGATTATAGATTCTGATTTTTGCCAGACACAGCTATGCATTATGTGTTTAGAGTGTGCAACTGTGAATCTAAAAAGCCATACACTACACCTCTGGCATAAGTGGAAGAACAGCAATAGCCCTCCCAAAAATATGACTTATCAAAAATCAACAACATTTCATTGGATTCACTAAGAGTTTGGACCATGGAAAGAGAACCAGAATAGATATCCACAGGCGGGTTTCACAGAGAGATTGGGCTTCTCTTTCTGAAGCTTTGGAACCATAGATCACTTGATTCTGACAAGGGAAACCGATTCTGAAGCTCAAAGTGTGTTGACATGGGTTGAAAATAGATGAGTTAAGTAAGAATCAGAAATTATTTTTTTTCCCTGGCATGATTTGCAAAGTTTGGATTGCAGATCTGACAACCGCATTGAAAAACGAATTGAATGACACCTGGATGATAATTATAGCATGACATTTGACCTGCCAGAGGCTCACTCCAAAATCTGAAACATGACTCCGATGCCAGTGGTAAGTGATTTCTTATCGTAGGCTGCAACACCCAGAGAGAACCACACAAGATATCAGCATGCGCTTTGCACAGAAAGTTTGGGCTTCTCTTTCTGAAGCTTTGGAACCATAGATCACTTGATTCTGACAAGGGAAACCGATTCTGAAGCTCAAAGTGTGTTGACATGGGTTGAAAATAGATGAGTTAAGTAAGAATAAGAAATTATTTTTTTTCCCTGGCATGATTTGCAAAGTTTGGATTGCAGATCTGACAACCGCATTGAAAAACGAATTGAAT
Source organism: Stenchaetothrips biformis (assembly GCA_030522485.1). NCBI lineage: Eukaryota > Metazoa > Arthropoda > Insecta > Thysanoptera > Thripidae > Stenchaetothrips > Stenchaetothrips biformis. Next base: position 15,603,368 of record CM060098.1, on the reverse strand, counting down.
GACACCTGGATGATAATTATAGCATGACATTTGACCTGCCAGAGGCTCACTCCAAAATCTGAAACATGACTCCGATGCCAGTGGTAAGTGATTTCTTATCGTAGGCTGCAACACCCAGAGAGAACCACACAAGATATCAGCATGCGCTTTGCACAGAAAGATTGGGCTTCTCTTTCTGAAGCTTTTGAGCCATAGATCACTTGATTCTGACAAGGGAAACCGATTCTGAAGCTCAAAGTGTGTTGACATGGGTTGAAAATAGATGAGTTAAGTAAGAATCAGAAATTATTTTTTTTCCCTGGCATGATTTGCAAAGTTTGGATTGCAGATCTGACAACCGCATTGAAAAACGAATTGAATGACACCTGGATGATAATTATAGCATGACATTTGACCTGCCAGAGGCTCACTCCAAAATCTGAAACATGACTCCGATGCCTTTCCAAAGTGATTTCTGATCGTAAGCTGTAACACCCAGAGAGAACCAGAAAAGATATCCACAAGCGGTTCTCACCAGAATATTCAGCATTCATAAGACCTTCTTTTGGTACATGAAAGAGCCATGGCGGCCCTGGGGTTCCAAGTCCAGGTCTTAAGATGTGAGGACAAAGTCAAGTTTGGGACAGGTTCGATGAAATACCAAAAGATAAACCACTAAATGGATTCTGATTTTTCTCAGGCACAACAGTGCATTTTTTATTCAGAGTGCGCTACTGTGAGTCTAAGAAGCCATTCAGAAGACCTCTTAAATGAGTAGGAGCTAACCAAAAGCAGATCAAATAATATATATAGCTTTACACCAACAGACAAATTTCATAAGATTCACAGAGGGATTGGACCATGGAAAAGGTTACATTTATAAATGAGCTGATATATATTCATTGCTTTGAGCTTTTCATAATACAAGAAAAAAAAATGACAGGTTTTTTTTTAGCAATCACTGCAACACGAGGTGATGCATATGGGAGTTCATTTTTGAAACAATACAATGACATAAGGATAGGATTGTATTACAGACCAATTGCAAGCCTCAAAGGAACAAGAAAAAATAATACGGTTAAAAAAAAACTTGTAGGGGTAACAACACCATCGTTAAGAACATCTCATTATGCAGTTAACAAAAAAAATTCATATGGGGACATCTTAGAATCAGAAAGAAATGGGTTACCATCATTAAATGATGCCTACTTCAATAACTAAGTTTCCCACCCCCCTCCCAAAAAATAATTTAAGTTTTTGCATAGGAATTCATTTCTTTAAATAAATACATAAAAAAACCCTTTTATACAAGGTCATACATAGTATTTAGGGCAAAAATAAAGTTTTCAAGCATGACTAATAAAGACCAACACACGGGCAGAAGAGAAAAAAAAAAAAACCTCTGCAAAGCCAAAATCATCAAGTGTTGTTGCCAAAAACGAAAACAAAAGGACACATTGATCAGTACAACAGACCACAGAAAAATACATCAGCATGAAAAGGTCTCCTTATAGAAGGGGCCTGCACCATATGCATTCGCAATACCGCATACCCCTCCCGATGATCGCTTCAGGTGTAGTTTCCCTGCGAAGCCTCATTATGAAACGTGCTGTGACATGTTTAGTGTGAACCGTCTTCGTGTGCTCGACCAACTCATTCGAACACTCTCTGCCTCTGAACAAGATTCCACAAAGACGACATCTGCGACCACGCATACACAGTGCATAGGACGCAGGGATTCTTTTGGTGAATGAAACTGAATGATTTCTCCTACGCTGACGTCGGGCCCACTGCTCACTTTTATCGGAAACTGATATTTCATCATTATTCGAATCCAATGGAATGTCAACTGACTCTGGTTTCAACTCGTCATTCTCAAGCTTGCAGCACCTGATGACGGCAGAAAAAAATTCAATAACTGACCTGTCGAAATATAAAGGAGCATAATCCTTGGGGAAAGGTGTCAGTATGCTTACTGCGTAGTGGTGGTGGTGGTGCCTGCCTGGTCACGCATCATTTTTCTCCAAAGTTGGTTGTCCCTCCTCAGTTCACCAGAAAAACTGCAACAACGTACAAGGACCATGCCTGTTAATAAGACGAAAATGAGAGCAACAGTTTTCTTTCCGTTCACTTCAACCCACTCCCCTCCCCAATAAAAATTATAGAGGTTTAGGTTATGTGAAGCATTCCAGACACTTGTTATTTCACCAACATGTGCTACTACTTTTCGAAACTCGCATAGGGGTGAGGAGGGAAAAGGCATGTTCGTTTCCCCCTATAAACAAAGGGAAAAAAAACAAGACCTTTGGAAAACATGCATCATTGTTTAGGAAAGATACAAAGCTCTCTTCCACGAAACCTTATATATATGGGGTCAGAGAGAATTCAAGTCCTTCGCTAACCCTTGATAACTCGGTGAAACAGAAAGAGAAAAGTTTTAACAATAGAAAATAAACGAGAAACGGATGAATCTGTCTGATCTTCGGGTTCGAAAGGCGATGAAACTAACAAAATAAATAACTCTCCAATACTCCAATGTCGTCTTCTGCCTGGCACTGCCGATATGGCGTCTGCTGGCGAACCGGCGGCGCTGCCAACCTCGCAACGTGGCCCCTACTGCTGCTGTCAGGACCGTGTCCAAAAGTCCAGGCGGGAATACCATCACGGGTCATTTCTACCTGTCGCGGTCCCTCCTGAGCTCCACATCGTCACTCGTAAACCTACTACTGGTTAATCCCACGGCACCCCTACAGGTGCAGGCCGCGAGGGGAAACCGGCGGGGTTTTTCCGGCAGGTGTTTTCCGCACTGGGCACACCGCGCGGGCACATTTTGAAACACTTGTGAGATTCGGCACCATGCCCTCTCGCCAAAAAGAAGCGGACCTCCATCGTTAAATGGTCCTAACCTAAGCTAAAATAAACTAACCAAATCTAACCTAACCTAACCGGGGCGCGGCAGATCTTACCCTATCGCGACAGAACTTACCCTATCGTGACAGGTGCAGAATCCGCAGAGGGTCTCAAATCATGCGCCCCGCAACGCGACCTGAGCGCCACCTGGCGGCCACTTGGCACAACCGGCGTATCCCGGGAAGCTTAGTGTGTGTGTTTGTTTACCATCAGTTGCAGACAGGAGTCCGCTGGAGTCAGATCTCTCTCTCTCTCTCTCTTGTTTGTTGTGCTAAGTACATTCTCTTCTCATCTGTGATGGCAGTTCCTCCGCGATCGGGTCGTCACTTTGGCATTTCATATTTCGACATCGACGAAGCTCAATTCTTGAATCCTGGGGATTTGATTGACAACTTGGTGACAAATTGTCCGGACGTGACCCGCACGGGCGCTTTTGTGGTGAGTAAAGACAGTGTGTGTGGTTCTGAAAATGGTTCCATTTGGTTCCAATACCCTCTGAGAAAGGAATTCAACTGACGACTGTGTGTGTTGTTGTTGTTTTTTTCAAACCAGGCGAGGTTAAAAGGTCCCCTGCAAACGGACGGTTTCATCCAGGGCGTTAAAAATATTGTGCAACAGGACGCACGGTTTAAGGAGTTCAAACCTCTTCTCCTCATGAGAAGAGCACTGTGGAAAGAGGCAGGGACTTACTTTGTGACGACGGAGAGTGAAGGAACCACCAAGCGCCAAAAGAAAACTTTGCTCAACCTGAGAAAAGACTTCTCCAAACGGCTTCTCTCCCTAGACTTTAATGCTATGGAGAAGACTAACTTGTGAGTGCATTTATTACATACTGGACTTTATTGACTACATGTTGTTTTTTTCCTTTTTTTTTTTTGGAGATCGAGGGGTTTCTGTTACTTACCCTCTAACTTTTTTGTTCATGTTTTCAGGCAACATGTTCTGGAAAGTCAGGGTGTGGACGCCTGCATCGACGCCTTTTTTAAGATACTGGAAAGTCCTGACAATCCGATCCTGTATGCGGCCAACATCGACCCGCACGCCATGCCCTCCTGCTCGGAAGACTTCTACATCACCAGTAGCGGCCGTGGCATGGACGACATGCAGTCCCTCATCAGCCACCTTGGGGGTGGAAAGCACCCTGGCATTGTCACTCCAACCCTGTACGTTGGAACTGAAGGATCACTCTTTCAGTGCCACCGTGAGGACATGTCACTACAAGCCGTTAATATGCATGTTGCTGGTGCGCCCAAAATATGGTAATAATGAATTCATTTTATTATGATTTTATTTTCAACTAACTCACTATCATTATTGTCCAGGGTTGGGCTAATTTTAATTTTTTTTTTCCTCTCTTGTCAACAGGTTTGTCATTCCACCAAGATACCATGACGCCTTCTGCCACAAACTGGGTATGCTTGGAGTCCCGGAGAGCGACAGGAACTGTTCGAGTTTTCTGCAACACAAGTTTTTCTTCTGTGACCCTCGCACCATTTTTTCTCAGAAAATTCCTGTCCACACAGTAAGTGACTACCTTCGTATATGAACAACTTGAAATGATTTTTCCATGTCAATCAGCCCTTGAAATTCACACCCTCTTTCTTTTTTCCTTTCCTATTTTTATTAGATTATTCAGCGGCCGGGGGATGTGGTTTACCTCCTACCCAACGCCATCCACTTTGGCTTCAATCTGGGGTGGAATATCAACCAGGCGGTCAATGTTGCCTCCAGAACGTACGCTCTGCCAGGAATGCTGGCACTCCAGAGATGCAAATGCGATGAGTAAGTCAGAAAAAAAAATAACACACACATGGTGTGCTCTGTACACTTAACTGACCCTTTATTTTATTTTCTTTTAACAGTGTGAGTGGCCTACAATTCGACTTTGACATCAAGGGCATACTGAAGGAGGCTGGCATCTCAGAATCCCTCATCGAGCTGTACACAGAACAAAGGCTGGCACCCATATCCGATCAACTTGAAACCCTCTACAGAGATCTTCATCCACATTTGGGTCAGCCTGGTGATGTCCTCCTAAGGCAAGACCACCTCCTGGGTCCAGACATCGATGCTGACCATGTAAGAATATAGCCTCTCTGATTACATTATGAAAGAAAAAAATTTTATTGACTTCTAAAAAAGTGAATCGTTGAAAATTAATGCAATTTTGTACCTCCTTCTTTTTTACAGACTGCAAAGTTTTGGCAGAGACTGCTCACTGTCGTCACCAGGACTGAGCATGAGTTCTTGGGAGGGTTTCAAGAAATCACACTAGGAGACGAAGAAGAGCAGGAGGAGGACGAGGAGGAGGCAGGGCCAGCCAACCCTGGCGGAGACAATGAAAACAGTGACGAGGAGGCAGAAGAGGTGGCACTTAATGTAGACAAGTACAAATGTCCCGGCTGTCAGCACACGGTCAAGTACAGAGGACAGAAGGCACTGACTGCACTCACCAACCACGTCCGGAAGAGCCATCCTGATAACGAAGAGGCATTCGTAGCCACAGTTCAGAACAACTTTGCCAGACCACAACCAGCTGCCAAAAACTTTCAGTGTGACTTCTGTTCCAAAATTCTCACCGGTGGTGTGAAGAGGAGAGCAGACCATCAGGAGCGGTGTGGGAACAAATTAGTCAAATTAATTTAATAATTGAACCTAGATAATTCCTGTGTTGCCCCAATCAGATCAATATTTGTTTTTTTCCTGCGTTCCTGTACCTTCGATATGTTTTTACGATTGTTAATGACCTGTCAACCACAAATATGACGGTACCCAAAGTATATTAAATGTAAACCTCTGCCTACAATGCCTGTGTTGTTTATCTTTTCTGTGAAACGGACTGCATGAATTCCTTTTTAATTTATTTTTTTTTTCATAAAATGTCGGACATAACTGTCTGTTCAACTAAGTAGAAAATTCTACATCGTAAACAGAGTGATTCCTATCACCAAATGACACTAGAGTGATTGGAAAATAAAACAAAGAAAATATTCACCTTCAATGAGAGCACTTCAAAATCTCAAAACAGCACTCGGAAATGATCGGAAAGGACTTCACCCGCACACATTGGCAACCACACAGAGAACTTAGGGACTCATTTCGACATGCGCTTTTCACATCAAGATGCAGCTCGTTTTCATGAAGCATTTGAACCCTCTGGAACTCCTCTGGGTCGGTCAAGGGGGAAAATAATAACAATTATAATAATAATAATAACCATTCTGTAGGTCACGTTGGGACACCAAAAGGGTAATTGATGTATGTATACAGTTTCTACTTGGATTGTTGAGATGGAGGGATGAAATGAGAGGTCAAAAATAACAGAGCAGTCGTGTTTATTGCACGATTCATGTACCAAAAACAATGATAAAGGTAAGACATGACAAACGAATCACCCAAATAATTGATACACAACATTTTTCAAAGAAAACGAAGCATCACAAGAAAGAAAAATAAATTTTCAAAAATGCTCAAGATCATCTTACAATTGTAAGGGAACAAAAAAATAGACACAATGATAAAGGTAAGACATGACATACGAATCACCCAACAAAAAATAGATACATCACACTTTGTACAATAAAACTTGGCATCACAAGAAACAAAAAAAATTCTGCAGAAATGCAACAAGATCAACTTTGAACCTCTTTAGAAGAACTAAAAAACACACACAGAGCCACGAAAGGTCACGATGTGTACTTCATTTTGAAGATGCACGGAAGCACTTTCCCGGTCCCCGTGGTCATATAGTGCAGGCAGGGGGGACTCTGCCTGCTCCGATTTTCACCGAGGGCGCCGTGCACAAGGAGCGGAGATATGGACGCCGGGCCCGACGCCGCCGACAGGATGTCCCTCGCCCGGACATCACCAGCCGGGTCGCTGTCGTCCGGCCCGCCTCCGGCCTGCCCGGCGACGGACCAATCCCGGTCCCCGCGCCGCACCACGACGACGTCGCCGCCTTCCACCTCGGCGGCCAGGAAGTTAAACTCCCGGTTCGACAAGAAGCTGGGGTCCTCGTCCTCTGATGTGTCGGGCGCCGTGAAGACCTCCACGACGGTCACGGTGGACACCCGCGCGCGCAGCGGACTGGCCGACAGGACGGGTGAGGCAAGTCTAGCTGCTGCGGCGGCGGGTCCCACGGGCGAGGCCGAGGGCGACGCCGGGCTGCCAACGGCCGCGGTGGATGATGATGACGATGACGGCGTCGTCGTCTTGGGGGTTGAAGCGGACTTCTTGGCAACGGCCGCCGGCGGCGTCGTCTTGCTGAGCGGCAGCACAGGACTGCCCGAGGAGAAGAAGGTCTGGGTGCTGAGGGCAGGCGCCCTCCTGGACACCGGGGTGGAGGTTGAGCTCCAGGCCGCCGCCGCCGCCTCCTCACCCCTCTGCAAGGAGTCCATGACCGCGTTAAGCTTGTCGTCGTCCTCGGCGCTGATCAATGCCGCAGGCAGCGGGTCGGACGACATCACTGCTTTCTCGGCGACCGTCACGCTCGGCGGCAGCACCGGCAGAGACGGTGTAGGTGTAGCGGCGGAGGACGGCCGGTGCAGCCGCCGCGACATGCTGGGAGTGCAGTGGGCCGCGGTGGACGTCGCGCCAACGCCACCACGACGAGGAGGGGTGCCGTCCAGTCCCAGTCCCTTCATGTCCTCCTCTAGCCGCCGCTTGACATGCGTGTTTGGGGCCTTGACGACCCTGGGGCTGCGCTGCCAGTACGGAGTCGAAGGCGGGGGCATGAGGGACGCGGCGGCGTCACTGGTGACGGTCCCGGTGGTGCTGATGGTGGTCGTGGTGGTCGTGGTGGTCATGGTGGAGGAGGTGGTGGAGGTGGGTCCAGCCGACGCCTCGTCTGCCGGCTCGACGATAGCGTCCTCGTCGTCCTCGATAGGCTCGTCGTCAGAGGACGACAAGGCCTCGGACACCACTGCAGGCGGCGGGGAGGCGGGTGACGCCACAACCAGCTCGAAGCCGTCGTCGTCGTCGTCGCCGTCGTCTTCGCCACCGTCACCAGGGCCAGGGCGAGGGCCGGGGCTGCCGTCACCCAGGGCGACGCAGTCGTCGTCATCTTTCTCGTCACCAGAGCTGCCGCCGTCGGCCACGGCGGAGGAGAACCCCGGCTGATCGTCGTCGTCGTCGTCGTCCTTCGCGGTCCGGGAGGAGCCTGGCTTGGCGAAGGTGACCGGCAGCGGCGGCGGCGGCGCCTTTCCCAAGGCCGCCGACAGGGACCTCCCGGACACACGCTGCCTGTCGATGAACGAGAGGAGGTTCCGGTTGGCCCTCCGCCGGGAGTCCTCACGGTGTCTGGAGGATGCCTTCTGGGTCGTCCGCGGCGGCGGCAGTGGCGGTCTCGAGGCCCGACATGCCCTGGGCGAAGTCGGTCCTTGTTCCCACATGAGTCTCTCAGACAGTTCTGGATGCGATTCAGACACGAAATCCCTGAAACAGAGCGAAAACGTACAGCGTTGATTAGACTCTGCTGGATGAGGGCCGCCTGCCACCAAGGCGATGAAGGGGTAGGGTGGGGTTGGGGAGGGGGAGGAAAGGACTCGATACTTACGACAGGAAAAGGCGCTCCGATTCGTTGAGTCGGGACATGTCCCTGTAGAATCGAGTGACGAGCGACGGGATCAGCCCCCGGAGGCGCTTGCTGACGAAGGATTGGAGCGCCGCCGTTGTGCGTGAAGGCAGACGCTAGTAAACAAAAAAAAAAGAAAAAAAAAGGATTAATGAATGAAAAAATAAATGAAAATTTAGTTCCAGCAGGAGTATCAAGCGGTAAGTACATCTGGCGCAAAGTGCGAGCTTACCTCCTTAATCTTTCTCAGGAAATCCGATCCGGACGCATTGGAGGGCTTCACTTGGACAAGCAAATGGAAGACGGTCTCGATCTCGTGCTGCGTCCAGACCTCCACCTTGGCCCCGCTACGGCGACCGCCGCGTGACGGGAAACCTTCGGCGGGCCACGGGGACGACAGGTGCAGGGCTGAGTCTCGGCGGTCTTCAGGAGCTGCTGCAGGAGCGCCGCGGGGGGGTTGGCTTCGCCGTTGGCTCTCTCGATGCGCGCTCCTGCGGCCCTCAGGGGAACGGTCGCCGTCGCGGCTCCAGTAGGAGCCCCTGCTGCTGCTGTAGCCCCTCTCCCGGCTCCTTGAACGGGAGCGGTCTTGGCTTCGGTAACGGCTGCGTTCACGGCTGCAGGAGCGGCCGCGGTGCCGAGTCCGTTCCTGGCTTCGGTCACGACTGGAGTCACGACTGCTGCGGCTGTCACGGTCCCGTCGTCGTTGACGCCTGTCGCCGTCGTAAGGACTCCAACGGTCTGACGGGCTTCCTCTCCGGCTGCCGCTCCTACGGTCACGTTCTCGACGGTCCGCCTGCAACAAAAAAAATACGAAATACGATGATGAGGCGGTCACGGACAGAGAGACACACGGAGTCTTCCCCCCACGGTCGAGAAGGAGTCCCTCACCATGGTGGTAGGCGGACGGACTCGGGCAAGTAGGCTAAGCCTCGGAGACGTCGTCTGCCAGTGTTTCCAAAAATTAAGGATCTCACTATGTCGGCTAATGGAACAGCCGATCAGAGCACGATGCCGGGAGCTCTCGGACCGCCGGACTAGGGTGAGCCCCGATTGCTAGCGACCGGCGAGAAGGAACACCTCGGACGACAGCGGGGGTGAGGCGGAAAGGGAGGGGGGGTCGATGCGGGACGGCGACGCAGTTCAGGCGGCCGCCGACAGATCGCGGCACCGGCGTGCAGGGGACAAAACAGCAATGCTGATACAAGACGCGATTAAATATATTTGCGAGTTGTAGACTTGAAATTCAAACGTTAATATATTTTCACGAGTGCAGTTCTCATGTGTCTAGTTGTGTTCACTGATGTGGATGTATATCAGATCCCCTTTACGATTCATTTTTTCCAACCTGTGTCTGCGATGTAGAAATATCTACACGTGAAGCAAACCATTTCAGACCACCCACAACATTCAAAAAATGCACATAAAATTCAAGAAAGCTCTTCCTGAATCTTGGAATCAAGTTATGTAGACCACTTTAACTGCATTTTCCTGCCCAGAAGGAACGCAGCAAATATATACTTCTTTCATCTTGTGTGTCTCCGATGTAGAAATATCTACACGTGAAGCAAACCATTTCAGACCACCCACAACATTCAAAAAATGCACATGAAATTCAAGAAAGCTCTTCCTGAATCTTGGAATCAAGTCATGTAGACCACTTTAACTGCATTTCCCTGCCCAGAAGGAACGCAGCAAATATACTTTTTTTTCATCTTGTGTGTCTCCGATGTAGAAATATCTACACGTGAAGCAAACCATTTCAGACCACCCACAACATTCAAAAAATGCACATAAAATTCAAGAAAGCTCTTCCTGAATTTTGGAATCAAGTTATGTAGACCACTTTAACTGCATTTTCCTGCCCAGAAGGAACGCAGCAAATATACTTTTTTTTCATCTTGTGTGTCTCCGATGTAGAAATATCTACACCACAAGATTTCGACGTGGGGGTCGGAAAATACAAACGAAATCTTGAATCCATTTTCTCTGACGCCAGAAGGAATAGACGTATTTTATAGAAATTGGGACTAGAGTGTGACCTTCGTTGTGTTAAAGAAGCTTCCGAGCTGTCAGTGTAAAGTACCAGAAAAATATGAGTCTTTGACTTTTAGTCATATTAAGTAACAAAGTTCTTTCATACTTGGCCCAATTCTCAATCGGAAAAAATAAGAGAGAGGCCAAAAAAAAAAATAAAAAAAAAGGAATTGACGTTGTTGAGGAACAACTCGGCTTTCCTTTATTTTGTCTCCGTTTTTGTGTTGATTTTTTTTTGTCATACTGGTAGATGTATTTCTTGCTCGAGGAGAGGAAAAGGAGAACGATTTGGTACCGTAGCAGAGGAATTATTATTCAAATTTAAAACAAATATTTACATACACACATGAGTACGGAAGTTTGGAACAAAAAGGACACCAAAAAAAATACAGGACAGAGGCAGAATGGAATTGTGAATCGTACGGAAACAGTTCTATGGAAATTCTGCTTAAAAAAGGATGTAGCAATAAGAGATATGGAAAACAATACAAAAAAACTGATTTGAGTATCGGATGTAAAAATAAATGGCCTAACTAGGAATAACAAAGTTACAAACGGACGGACACAGACAGGGAAAAACTGATTTACAAAAGGATTCCAAAAAATAAAAAAAAAGTGAACACTGCTGATAAAATGAGACTAGATTTATACGAAAGCAATTAAAAAAAAAACGGGCAATATTTCAAATGAGAATAACGGAAGGTAATAAAAGTTAATAACATTGGAATGATCAAATACACACACACACTCACACAATCACACTTTTAAATTGAAATCGAAGAGAGAGGCAGTAAAATAATTAACATTGGAATGACCAAACACACACACAATCACACTTTTAAATTGAAATCCAAGAGAGAGGCAATAAAATAATCGACATCGGAAAGAACAAAACACACACACACTATCACACTTTTAAATTGAAATCCAACAGAGAGGCAATAAAATAATTGACATCGGAAAGAACAAAACACACACACACACTATCACACTTTTTAATTGAAATCTAAGAGAGAGGCAATAAAATATGTAACATCAGAATGACCAAACACACACACACACACACACACACACGCACACAAACACACACGCACTTTCACATTTAAATCTGAGTCAGAAGAAAAATAAATCACTAGGACTTCACTACAACACAGGTCTGACGGATGAAACGGCCCGGACGGGCCTTGAGGTTGATGGTCCAGGGCCCCAACACAACTGACGCTACCTTCGCCGGTGGAGGTGGAGGGAGCAGCCTTGGGTCTGGCAGAGCTTCTTTGTCCACGGCCGGGGAGGATGGGTCATACCCTGCCGGGTTGAACTTGCGCCGCTCCATGGAGTAGGTCTTGGCGGCAGCGTCAGAATGGACCAGTAGTGGGATCAGCCGCCAGGATGACCGACGGCAAGGTGATGGTCCTGGCTGCTGCTCAAGGGGCGGCGGCGACGCTGCTAGGCCCGCAGCCTCGACGGCCACGGCGGCCTCGTTGACGAAGTCGAGACGGCGCCGGACGTCACGAGGAGGGCTGCGGCGCTTAACGACGCGCAGCGGTGGACTCGGAAAGAGGGAAGCAAAGTAGTCCTCCTCTTCTACCTCGGCCCGATGCAAAGACTCCACCGACGCACGCCTTGCAGCAGCGGCGGCTCGGCGTTCCTCCTCACGCGCCGACGACACAATGGTGGTGGTGGTGGTGGTGACGGTCGTCTTGCTCGGCGCGGACTTGGACGCAGACTGAAGGGCGACAGAAAAATCACGCCTCTCCCTGAATTTTCTGCCGCTACGGTGCTGACGGCGAGTGCCTCCCGGTGGGCGAGTGGGAGTGCAGGGAGACGGGGCCCTCCTGGTAGCTGGAGATGGCTTCGGCGCCATGATGACGACGATTACAGCAGCAGAACACTGAGACGACGGGCAGGACGTTGACGAGAGAGAGACGCTGAACGCAGGGCGAAAGCTGGGATAAAGCACCCCGGCGGCCGGGCCGACATATCAACCTGCAGGACCGGGGGTCATCACCGTCCGCCAACTCGCGACGAGCGGGAGCGACATCTGTCGGCAGAACGGGAGAACGTGGACGGGCGCCCTTTAAGGGCATGCGGATTTGGGAGAGAGAGAGAGAGAGAGAGAGAGAGAGAGGGCCGGCCGGCGGCCAGGTCATATACACGGATGCTAAGGCCGTTAAAACGACCGGTACCTTACGGAAAAAAGGAAGGGTATTTTACGCAAACGCCGGAAACAAATAAATATGAACTTTTCTCAGCGGCCTGCAAATGGCGATGATAAGGAACGTTAAGGACTTATATGAACAATAACAGGATCCCCCTGGATAAATCCTAATGGATTAAATATATAAATATACATATCCTTTGCGCGGCCACCTGCAAGAGCTCTTCACAACGGAGAGTAAACAAAAAGAAGGCAACAGCGCGAATCCGTTTTTCACTCCCTTCAGACAACGAAATAAGAATAAACAAAAAAAAATTGTAGCACCGATTCTAGAGTGGGTCACCGCATGTTGTTCCTTCATAATAGAAGAAGAACTTTAAAATGTAACCCGTCGCGGGTATATGGCACTCATATGGGGAGCGCGCACGCGACGGCTGCACAGTGGACAAGAATTGGGTTGATCTTGTGCCTTTTTGATCCCCAGGACTCCTCTCACGACGAGCGCGCCAGAGCTGACTGTACTGCTTGCGTTATACTCAGTTTCGTGTCGAAGGGCAAGAGTGTTTGGTACAGGTGCGGTGTTACCCTGCAACGGTCTGTAGAGAGGGGAACCCGCCATCGGCCGTTTTTCCGGGTATTTGCGCCGACCCGGACTCCTCATTACGAATCGGGACCGGGCCGGGATTTCCCAGCGAGTGTCCCCAACCCCAACCCGCGGGCACATGTCGGTCTGTGTACAGCCACACCGGGCAAGAAAAGCAGTGGGGCAGCTACTTCGAACGGCCAACGGCAGCAGGATCTCAGGAAAGAAAAAAAAAAAAAAAAACGAAAAAAATAAAATCGTTTTTAAGGCGAGGCCTGCAGGGTACGCGACCTCTCAGGGTCAGGGTGGCGATGATGCGGGCTGCCGGTGCATAGCTAAAGGGCGGGACCTGAGAGACTCTCAGGGAACGAGGTGAGGCTGGCAGGGCTAACCAAATCTAACCTAACCTAACCGGGGCGTGGCAGATCTTACCCTAACGCGACAGATCTTACCCTATCGCGGCAGATCTTACCCTATTGCGACGAAAAAAAGCGAGATGGCAGGGGGAGTAGAACCACCGCCAGCAAGAACTCGGCGACCACCACGCCGCTAGATGGCGCGTCGCTCACTCTCGCGGGGACCGCTCGCGAGAACCGCTACGGGCGCCACATACATTGGGGGGAGGGTCCGGAAAAAGATTGAGCCATGTCGTGGAGGATAGAGAGGCTGTCAGAATAAGCCCACCAAACCTAACCCTTCTTCTTCTTCCATTCGGATCGACTCGATCGATTCACTATGATGGACGATGATTTTTTCGACTCTCCTGACTGGGAGACTGTCCGGTGGTCCGACGCCATCATGGACATGACGCCCATGAGTAAGCCATACGCCACGACTCCGAGTCGTTATAACTGGGAAACGCTTCTGAGGCTGACCTGACCTAACCTACCCCTTCGTACATTGTTACAGGCCCACCGCCAACGATCGGATACGAGGACGACGGCCTTCGAGAGTGTTGCGGCGAGGTCGTCGGGTCGACGACGTCCCTCAACTCCACTGACGGATCGACGCGGTTAGCGGAACTTGTCCGACTGATCGAAGAGACGGAGGTGGCGGAACGGGACCAGTCCGGCGGCGGCCCCTCGACAGAGCCGAGCGCGTCGTCCTGCAGCATAGGTGTGTGGGTCATTTCGAGTCGACTTTTAATAATTCTTGTATAGTCGATTCCCGAAGGAGTAGACATGTTTTTAATAACGATCTACCTTCTTATATCAGACAACGCCATGCCTACTCCGAACCGACTACGGCGGCGGAGGGAGGCCGACACTTCCACTGCTGGTGAGAGCCGCAGCAGCAGCCGAATGAAGGGGCGAAGGACCTTGACACCGGTGGTCGGCGGCACCTCGACGGACGATGTCAGGGAAAGGTTCACGGCGTGCTGCGGCGAGGAGGCCATGTTTCTGAGCACCGCGGCGGCGGCGAGGACGGCGAGGACGGCGAGGACCGACGACGACGACGACGGGCCGGATGTTCCTCAAGCGGATGATGACTGCTTCTACGGCATGGGCGGGGCCGTCAGGGACGCCGTCATGCAGGCCTTCGGAATCGCGGCGCTGCACCCGTGGCAGGACGAGGCACTGCGACGCCACGTCGCGGACGCCGAGTGCCGAAAGAACGGCCTCGTCTTGGCACCCACCAGCGGGGGAAAGACCTTGGTGGCGGCCATTCTGCTCCTGAGGTCGATGCTTGTGGATGACAAGGACGGAATCCTGGCGCTGCCCTACGTCGCGATCGTCCAGGAGAAGGTGCGGGAACTGACGCAACTCGCATCGCTTCTGGGCAACTTCACCGTGGCCGAGTACGCCGGGTCCAAAGGGCGGTTCCCGGTGCCGAGACGAAGGGCCACGATCAGGAAGATCTACGTCTGCACGCCGGAGAAGGCCGCCGCCGTGTGGAAGTCGATGGCTGCGGACGCCGGACGGCACGCCGAGATCGGCCTGGTCGTCGTCGACGAGTTTCACATGGTCGCCGACGGCGCACGCGGCGCCGTGATGGAGGACCTCCTTGTCGCCGTCATGTACGAGTCGGGGGCCAGCACCAGGATCGTGGCGCTCTCGGCCACCATCGGCAATCCCGAGGAGGCGGCCGCCTTCATCGGCGCCGGAAACGCCGACAACTGCCTCACGCACCGGCACGCCCAGCGACCGAGGCCGATCGGCGAGCACGCCGTCATCCTGGGAGGAGCCTTCCCAATCCGCCGCGACGAGGAAGGCAGAGGAACCGTCGCCTTCCGACGAACGTCGTCGTCGTCTCCATGGTCTTCTTTCGACCTCCTGAGCACCGTGGACCCCCTCGGCGACACCAGGGTCAGGAACGAGGAGCCCGCCGCCGTCCTGTGGCTGAGGGTGCACCAGTACACGGAGCACCTCTCCAGGGACGTGGCGTCGTCGCGGCTCGAGTACCCGCCCGTCGACCGCGTCCCCGAGTACGTGGGACGATACTGCTGCAACAACGACGCCCCAGCGGCGACGGCTGGAAGACAGCCCGCCGCCGAAGCCATCGCCGAGGACTTCGTCAAGGCCGTGGCCAGGGCCTACCGGGCCGGAGGGGGCGCCGTGGCGTGGACCCTGCACTGCCGGGACAGGCTCCGTCAGGTACCCAGCCCCTACACGGGGCGCGGCAACGACATGATGCGCGCCGACATGGAGCACTTCGAGTCCAGGACGGTCTGCTCGCTGGTCCTGGATGCCGTCGCCAGGGACGAGTCGGTCCTGGTCTTCTGCGGCACGAGGGCCAACTGCGTCGACCTCTGCGACCTCATCAGGGGCGCTCTGTGGAGGATGGCTAGAAAAGCGTAAGTCTCTCTCTCTCTCTCTCTCTCTCTCTCTCTCTCGCTCTCTCTGTCTCACAAACACTCACACCTTTCCGAATTTTTGACGCAGAGGGCAGCAACAACAACAGCACAAGCAGTCCCTCATCCTGGAGGAAAGGCGGCGGGCCATCGCGCACCTCAGGGACGAGAGCGGTGACGCCGTCAACCAGGTCCTGCTCGCGGGGATGGCCGTCGGCGTGGCGTTCCACTCCACGTCCCTGAACCAGGTGGAGAGGGCCGTCGTTGAGGACACCTTCGCCCGGGGCATTCTGTCGGTCCTCTGCTGCACCACGACTTTGGCGGCGGGCGTCAATCTGCCCGCCAACCGGATCGTCATTCGGTCGCCGAGGACCGGCAGCCACTTCATCACCTGCACCAGGTACCTGCAGATGGTGGGCCGGGCCGGCAGGACCGGTGTGACCCCGGAGACGGCCGCCGAACCAGACGCGTACCTCCTCCTGCGTCCGGCGGACGTCATCAACCTAGAGACGCTGGTGGAGGACCACGTGGAGAACATCGAGAGCCAGCTGATGACGGCCCCGGACCACTACCGCAGGAGGGCGCCGGCGGTGCTTTCGGACGCGGCCGACGCGCCCGAGCACAACGGCGTCACCCGCATCATCTTGGGTTTCCTGATGAAGGACCGGTGCGGAGGAAGGAGGCTCTCCGAGGCCTTGAGGATGTACCGGATGACGCTCCTCTACCAGCGTGGACAGCGGCTTGACGGCGGCACCGCCTCACCCCCCCTGCCGCTGCCACAGTCTGGACCCTCCGGCCCCTTCTGGAACAACTGCTGGTAAGTCGCTCATACACATAGCCCTGATGGTTTTTACCGCGTGACACGATGACTTACATTCTCTCTCTCTCTCTCTCTCTCTCTCCTAAACCAGGTGCTCATCAACGGCGGCCACGTGGAGGTCGTGATGAATGAAGCGGAGGCGGAGGGTCACCTCCCCCGAGATGTCGGCGAACAGCTCCGAGACACGGACCGGCCCTTCGACACCGCCTCGTGCCGTCTCCATGATGGACCCATGGAGGAGGAGGGGCAGCAGACCGTCGTCTGTTGGACGCCACTGGACGAAGCACGACGAGCAGCATTCCTTGATTCTCTCGCCGCCGCCGCCGCCGCCGCCTCCACTGCTGCTGCTGCTGCTGCTGCTGCTGCTGCTCCGGTCGTCCTCAACTGGACCATCAAGACGACGGCCTTCGCGGCGGCGGCAGTGGCGGGCTGCCTCTCCCTCACCGACGCCCAGGACTTCGCCACCGAGGCCCGGCGATGGCAGAGCTCCATGGCGCTGGCCGACCCCCTGGCCGTGCTCTTCCTCTCCGTCACGCCAGAGATCGCCCTGCCGCTGACCGACGCCAGGAACGTGGTGGATCAGGAAGCGGTGGCCGGCGTGGCGCGGGTCATAGGGGACGACATCGACGCCCACCCCGACGCCGCTGTCATCAGGGCCGCGGGCGTCACGGAGGGCAAGTTGGCCCGCTGGGCCATGGGCCGCTTGAACGGAACGGAACGGGACAACAGGCGGTTCCTCGACGCGCTGCGGCGGGTCAGATCGGCCCTGTTCCTTCGTGACCTGCTCCGGGCCCCGGAAAGGTTGCAGCAAGTGTGCGGCAGACACGGCACGGACAGAACCAAGGCCCTCGACCTGTCAACCACCATGGCGGCGAGATGCTCTAACCTGAGGAATTTCTGCAAGGTATATAGGAATGACGTTCGAGCCGCTAGTGTATCCGTTCGAAGCGTCCATTTTGGCCGTTTTATCAGGTGTTCTTTATCTTTTTTTTTTCTTTTCCGATCGTTGACAGGACGCCGACCTCTTCTGGTGGTACCCGGCCCTGGCTGGACCGCTCATCGAGCTGCTGCAGGACGCCTGCTCCGACGACGTACGGCCGCTGCTATCGATGCGCCACGTCACCGTCAAGAGGGCCCGCTTGATGGTGGACAGGATGGGGATCAAAGCGGTGCAGGACGTCGCCGCTCTGGACCCACCGACCGTCCTCTCGGACAACATCCCCAACTTGGGCAAATGGAGAGCCGTCGAGGTGGTGCTGGATGCCAGGGTAAGTGTACTACCACTCTCTCTCTCTCTCTCCCTCTCTCTCTCTCTCTCTCTCTCTCTCTCTCTCACTCTCTCTCCTGGAGGCCACACTCGTCTTCTTACATTTTTCGTTTTTCGTTTTTGCAGATGCGGGTCGCCAACGAGGCCGCAGAGCACAAGGCGGAGGCCGCGGACAGGCTGATGACGCTGGGTGGACGCTAGTCTTCACTTCTCAATCGACCTCACAATTCGTTTTTGAAAAAAAAATGAAATAATAAATACACCTTCACTTGGTTTCATATCGAGTGATTGGCAAAAAAGAAATTCCTTTCGTGTGAATTATTTGCCATGTCTCCCGGTGCATATGCTCCACCCTTTTTCCACTTGTGTTCCACTTGTGTTCGCTGCAAACATGACGCCGCTGGCCTTCTTGAACATAATAAGGGGGTCGCGGATAGCCCGTCTGCGGGGGAGGGGTCACTAGGGCCGCACCTGGATAGCCTCCGGCACCAGCCGATCCAGGGCGGCCTGCTGCTCCTGGTGCACTAAGCCATCGTCGTCCTCGAGCTGCAGCAACGGTGTTGGCGCGCGACCGCCGCCGCCGGGCCTCTAAGGAGGGCGCCGACGTGGTGCATGGTGGCGGTGTCGTCCTCCATTATGGGCCGAAAGGGGGTTGTTGGGACTTGGCGCGCTCCAGAGCGCAACACAGAGTGTAGGGCCTCCTCGGCGCGCAACGTGGTGGTGGTCCACATGTCGTGCAGGCGCCGAGGTCCTTGACCGCCAAGGACGGTAGCGCCATCCCGGTCGTGTCTCTATGGCCGACCGGGGCGACGGCAAGGCACTCACTCGGTACCGAAGCGCCCGCGGAGTCGAGGGTAGGCAACACGTCGGGCACCCCGGACGGCCGGTACTGCCTCACCGCCGGCGTTCCCCTTCGTGCGTCAAGGTCTCCTTAGTGGCCATCATCGACCCGATCCTTCACTTTCCTCCTCCTCCTCCTCCTCCTCCTCCTCCTCCTCGACTACTTTGCCTAAAACGTGGCACTTAGAACGGGCAGCGCGTCCAGCGGCAGGAGGGCTGCCAGCCGATTCGCCGTTCGGCCAGTCCATTTTTTTTGGTCAGCCAGCCGAGTGACCGTTCAGCCAGCCGACCTGCAAGGCGACTTGCCTAAAAGCCGGCCCTTAGGAAAAAAACGCGGCGGCGGGAAAGGTTGAGAGTGAACACGATAGCGCAGAGTGACCACGATAGCCCAGAGTGATAACACTTCACTGCGCATAGAGAAGAGACATATTAAGCCGTCCCCACACTTAAGCGCAGACTGAACACTTAAGCGCATAGTGAGAGAGAGACAGAGAGCCCAGCCCCCTCTAGTCTACTGCCTCCAAGTGAAGCCAGCCTTTTTTTTTTTTTTATCCTTTTAATGAGTCATCATTGACTACGATACACATTTATTGCGCTCCATACTGTCTGATGTCTCTCTCTTTCAACACTTTCTTCAGTGTCTGCCTATTTTATTTTTTTTTCTGAAAAATTATTGCATGACCCTCTGCTTTATGAATTCTTTTGATGTCTCTTCGATAAATACCTTATTGATGTCCCACCCTGTTCATGAATGATGCCTTGTCTCACTGTCTTTATTTCATTCTTTTGATGACTGTGTCACACTGCCTGTCTCCTTAATCCAACCCTCATGTTTCATTTCTTGTCTGTTCCACTCTACGATCAATATTCTCTTCTGTCACTGTCCCACTGTGTGTCATTCTATCTGTCCCACTGTGTGTCTGACACTATCCCTATCTGCCCCACTGTGTCCCTGTGACCCTGCTTTTCTCTTTCATATTTCTCTGTCCCACTGTGTGTCATTCTATCTGTCCCACTGTGTGTCACTGTCTGTCTCTCCCTGAGTTCTTGTGATGAGTTCTCCTGATGCACATTCAAACTAAACTAAAAAAAAAACGAACAATATAACCAAACCTAACCGAGATGCATCTGATCACTCCCTATCTTGAACCCATCACACTGTCTCTCCCACTGTGAATTCTTGACATGATTCTCTTGACAAACCTTCAAAATAAAAAAAAAAACGAACAATATAACCAAACCTAACCGAGATGCATCTGATCACTCCCTATCTTGAACCCATCACACTGTCTGTCTCACCAAAAAAAACCCTTGATAATCCTCATCTGATGCCTGTCACATTCTTCTCCTTCCAGTTCTTTTGATGTCTCACCCTGTCTCTCCGATAATTCTTGTCGCCTTGTCATGTCTCTCTTGATGCCTCTCCGATCAATCCTTTATGAAGTCTCACTCTGTCTCTCCGTTAATTCTTTTCATGTCCCACTGTGTCCCTGTATCATATGATTATTCTTTTGATGACTCACTCTGTCACTCCATGTCACGACACCACCATGACTGCACCTCTCTGTCTTGATGTCTCACTTGACTTATGACTCTCCAAGATCTTGAATGCCTCTTGTCTCTCCGATACTTGTCCTCCTCTTGTCTGTCTCACACAGTCATTCCCTTTCATGTCCTGTCACTGTCTGTCTCTCTTTCTGAATTCTTGTGATGATTCTTTTCAAGACCCAGTCACTTTCCCTCCTGTTCTACCTTTTTCACACAAAAACACAACATTTTCTTCTAAACCTTGACTCTCCTGACGTTCTCCCCCTGTCCATTCGATTCCCCTTCAAAAAACACCCTGAATCCATGTGTCGCACACACTCTTCTGCCTCTCCCTTCTGTTTTTCACCCTTGCCTAACTTAACCTAGACTAACCTAGACTAACCTAGACTAACCTAGACTAACCTAAACTAACTTAAGACTCTCTCTCATCTCACCACCCTCCCCTAACCTAACCTAACCTAACCTAACCTAACCTAACCTAACCTAACCTAACCTAACCTAACCTAACCTAACCTAACCTAACCTAACCTAACCTAACCTAACCTAACTTTTGGAATAGCTTCTAACGAGCAAAACACAAGGCCCTCTGAGGTCACCTTGGCGACTAATGTAAAGATGTTTATAAAGCATCCAAGATGTATGTAAAACATCCAAGATGTTTATAAAACATCCAAGATGTTTATGAAACATCCAAGATGTTCATGAACCATCCAAGATATTTATTGAACATCCTCGATGTTTACAAAACATCCAAGAAGTATTAGCAACGGCATAAAAATGCAGTGAGTTTCTAGCATACCCTGGATGCATCCATTTTACACTGTTTTTTTTTTTCATTTCCAGAGACCACTGGGAGGCAGCCACAGTTAGGAAAATGATGACTGTTATTTTTCTGAGTATGCTTCAAGTCAACCCAAGCCTCTCTGAGAATATGGAGACCAAATTCCAAAATTTATTTTTTGATCATTTGTACACAATTGTAGAATATATGAAAAATAGAAAACAAAGTCCAATCTGGTTCAAACTTTGGATTATGAAGCTTTAATATGTAGGGAAGTAAAGTGCAAAGGCTGACAAGTTTACGACAAAGAGTTAGTGCCATCGTACAAAGTCTACTATTGTCAGAGCCAATGAAATCAATCATCGGACACATTGCTGCAACTGACAGCCATTGGGACCACTGGATGGTGTGTCTGTTATTTTTCTGAGTATGCTTAAAGTCAACCCAAGCCTCTCTGAGAATATGGAGACCAAATTCCAAAATTTATTTTTTGATCATTTGTACACAATTGTAGAATATATGAAAAATAGAAAAAAGGCAGGTAGAGACTTCCTTTTTTGCACAGAGAACCTTTGATATGTTGACTTATCAGAACCACACTCTCAGCTTGTTACGATGAATAGTTCTTTTAACAGACAGAGTCTGCTATTCCAACAGCATACATTACCATCGTACACTAGATTGCATAGCCTCTGCAAGGCAACCAGTGCTATGAATGAGGTCCCTACTATTTTTCTGATGATCATGGGACTCTTAAGAAGCCCCTCTGACAGTATGAAGAGGAAAAAAAAATATTTGTTTTTTGACCAAAGTAACCATATTTGAAAAAAAAGGTGAAAAATAGAAAAAAGGGAACTAGAGATTCCAAATTTCGCAGAGAGAACCTCTCATATGTTGACAAGATGTGGGCCAGGATTCAACTTGTTACCATGAAAGAAATCTCTGACGGAACAAGTCTTATATGGTCATGTCACCACTTTCAGCGTACATAACTTGTCAGAGCCACTGGGAACCATCCAGGGAACAGAATAAGGTGGCTTTTATTTTTCCTAGTTTCTGAGAAGTCAAACCAAGCATCTCTAAAAATAAGGAGGGCCAATTCAAACATAAAATTGGACATGTCACCAGTTTATTTGATTAGTTCCTCAAAAGCAGCATCGCGGTAACAGTTGGAAAGGTCAAGATTTGTGTAAAATAATGTTTGTCACTGAATGCAGTTGGGGAACAGAATAATCAAGCGCATGAGCATTTAAAGTTAGTGAGATCTTGGTGAAATAATGCAATAAGATAATTTAATACGAAATTTGGGACGTTTCTAGAGGCTTTCTTGGGTAACGCATCAATATTTTACCACACACCTACAGGGTCATTCTCACATTTTTCACATTTGTTGACAGTCAGTACAAGCGCATAGTATTGCCAGTCATGATTGTTTGAATCATTTCAAGGTAGTAACGCTCATTCACAAAAGTCATTTTCTCCAAAATAAATGTCAAGAATGAGGACTTCCCTGAGAGGTCTTTCATACTTACATTCTCATACCAATGGGAACCTGAATGAGGTTTGATACTGGTTTACGTTGGTCGTCTGTATTGTTGGCATATTTGTCCGGATAGAAGAGTGTGCATTAGTTCCTAATCAAATTGGTATCATGCCTCCAAGAAACAGAGGCGTCAGAAAATTCTTTTCGAAGCCAAAGAAAGGGTGCCGAACGAGTGGCAAGAATAAGGTAATGATATACAACAATGTTATTATACCCCTTCCGCATCCATACCTTGCTTCTATTTTTACATATATTTATATGTATTTATTGTCATAGTGCTGGAGAGGAATGGAATTACCTCAACATGTGCCACATGAATCATCCTCAGGAGGGGCCAACAACGATCCGTTTGAGGGATTTTGTGACGATGATCTCCACACTCAACATGATTTGGTCATTTGCATGACTGCTATGATTTAATACCTTGTACCAGATGGACCCATTTGGGAAAAGGTGCATTGGATTTTATTGTGATTGTGTTGTGTTTCCTTTTCCCACAATCCAGGTACAGGCCGCAGTTCAATCAAAACCAAAATTGAGAGCAGTTGGTCTTTTTGAGGGTATAGGGACAGGATTCCACATACTCACAAGAGAACTAGGATTAGATGTAGAAAAATATTATTCCAGTGAAATTGATAAAAATGCCATAAGAGTGCAACTTCATAATTTTGGGGATGACATTATCCACCTGGGTGATGTGAGGAATTTGGATTCAACTGTCTTAGAAGGCATGGGTGAAATACACCTTCTTGTTGGTGGTAAGTTCACCTTTGTTGTTTTCCAGCACAAGTGTGAGAAAAGAGGCTAAATGTAAGACACAGAGGCAATAGCTGAAATATTAAATGAAGTTTCAATTCACTGTGTTCCTTTCCAGGGAGCCCGTGTGCAGATGTCTCTTTGGTCAACTGGCGCCGAAAGAATTTGGATCGTAAGACAATTTTTATTGTAGCCTTTTTTTTTTTTTAAACAAAAACTTCCTACGGATAATGAATATGTATTTTTTTTCCAGCTACTGGCACTGCTGTCCTTCTTTACGAGTATGTGAGAATTCGGAATTATTTCCTAGAGAAAAGTCGCAAAAGAGGTGAAGGGAAGTCATTTTACTGGCTGTTTGAAAACACTACAAAAATGGAAAAAGGGGTGCTGGAAATTTTTAACAGGTTTGTTGAACAAGGATGACATACTTCAATTCACTTTCCTGATGTCCCGTTGAATTTTTTTTTTATTTACCTCTTTGCATACGACTTAGGGAACTTGGGTGCCAGCCAATACAATTATGCAGCAGTCAGTTCATCCCTATGAAGAGAACACGATTCTTCTGGTCAAACCTCTTTGACATGGAAACTTCAGTAAATAATATGACACCTGGAGATGTACCGTTGTTAAGTGATATCTTGCCAAAGTACAAAACCCCGAATTGCAGCATTCTACCTACATTGACAGGAAACAAAGCGGCACAATGTTGTGGTAAGGTATTCATTGGCAAGTTTCTACCATGTTCAGCTGCAGTTCTTATTCATTGTGAATGTCATGTGCAGGTAAAAAAAAGCCAGTTGTATTTGACGGACAAGAAGAATACCTCTGTGCCTCTGACTATGAACGTATATTTGGCTTCCCTCCTGGCTACACCGACTGCGGTCTGTCTGAGAGTGCAAGGGTCAAATTGATAGGCAGAAGTTGGAGTGTGCACACAGTGCGTGCCATATTACAGCCCTTGAAGAAGTTGTTCAGAGAACTTTAGAAATATTTTTAATTCTCTGTCTGCTCAAGTGTCACTTCATGACATATATACCTCATTAACAGTGATTTTTGGCTGTTTATCTGTGTTTTTATTTTCATGCGGGTGCCGAACGCCTACAGCATAGGCAGTGCCGCCCACCGAGCGTGCGTGCCATGTTGCATACCCCAGCGTCTGCGGGCGCTCTGGCTGACTAGCGTGCTTGGACCGGGGGAAGCCGCCGCAGACCACTGCCATGCTGGGACCAGGGTCGCCAGGGTGGCCTGGCAGTGACCTTGGCGCTGCCCTTGGGGGCAGGGAGAGCTTTTCCGTTTTTTGAATCTCTCGCGGTTTCGTCGTCTCCCTCCACGTGCGATGTACAGGCCGGCCGCACCTGGCCCTTACCGTGGGGGCCACGCCTACAAGCAACAGCGAACCGCGAGGTGGCTGAGGACCGGCTGTGGCACGGCAAAAAAAAAAAAAAATAAACAAAAAAAAACCTCTCTGCGTTTAACGGGCTTGAGACCGTCTAGTCAATGTTCAACTAGGCCGCATTAATTTTTTTTTATTTTTTTTTTGATTTTAGGAAATATTTTTATTGTTTTTTTTTTTTAGAGTTTTTCATTTTTATGATTTTTTTTTATTTTCGTTTTCTTTTTAGGTTTTTTGTTCCTTCTAATAATTTGTTTCTTTTTTGTT
The DNA here is from genome assembly GCA_030522485.1 of Stenchaetothrips biformis. NCBI lineage: Eukaryota > Metazoa > Arthropoda > Insecta > Thysanoptera > Thripidae > Stenchaetothrips > Stenchaetothrips biformis. The sequence continues at coordinate 15,578,126 of CM060098.1, read as the reverse complement.
TTTTTTTGATTTCAGGTGGCCCGGGGAACGCAGCAGTACACCAACATATCCCTGTCGCGGTGCCATAACGGCTAGGTAGGTAAGTAAATCACTTTAATGATCACGAGGGTCCCCACCGGAAAACGTGCCGTCTTTCTCAAGGTAGAATGCATAAGTGCGGACTAGCCTGCTACCGTCATCGCCCACATCCTGTAGGGACTTGTAGTCTCTCAGGGCCTTGATGGCTTGACGCCTGCAGAAGATATTTTTGCAAAAGGCGAATTTGGCTGCCGTGTCGGGACAGAGGGCCTGGCCCTCCTTGACCTCCCCACACGTCATGCATTTATCACTCATTTTAAGACGTGTGTGAGCGGCAACGTTTCGGTGTGGACCTGGGCACAGAGTGAGTGTGCTCTTTAATCCGGAGTATAATAATTCTTTATTTCTGTTGCAGGTCGAGACCGCGGGGACAAGAGGTCGGTTGTGTGACTGTCGTTTTCTCAATCGCAGGGTCGCAAAGTGCGCCTCACGCCTTGTGCTTCGTTAGCGTCTTGGTGAGGACGCTGACGAGCAGACTCTGCCTTTTTTTGCAGCGCTTTGTCCTCCTGGCGTTCGTGAATCGAACTGCCAAATTAATAAAGTACTTGGTACATTTCTTTTTGAAGCAGGTGTTGAAAGAAACGGGTAAGCACTGGCCGACAGAGGGTGGCGGCCAAAACACCCTTTGGTGACAGTGAACGCACACCATGAATTTGCAGTCCGACTTTAAGTGCTTATCGCGGTAGCGGTACGGTTCACACCTGGACATGATCAGACACGTTCAACAACCGTACAGGAGAGGCGCCTGCAATGTGGCGTGTAGGCAGCGCTTTCTACACCGTTACGCGGCGCGTTGCCTACTCTCAACTTGACAGGCGCTCCGGCAGCACCGCTCCTCCACAATACAGTAAATGTACGATAGTCACCAGGGAGACCTTGTCTGTAGGGATTAACATGAGTCGATACGAAGCATACGGGCTACCTCCCATCAAGAGTCCAAGCACCACTTTCAATCTTTTCAGCTCGGCAGAGTTCAGCTCACGAACACAAACCCAGGGAACAGATTTTCTCTCCAAAATTAAATCTTTGGACTTTCAGAGCTTTTTAATCAATTCAGGGTGATTCGGTTTGTAAGGATCTTCTTTTGATTCATAAATGAGCCTTGGGGGTCAAGGTTGAAAGAGCAGGTCACAAGATGTGCAGTCAAAGTCCTTGCTCGGAAAGGTTCGATAAGTTTCAAACAGGGATACACAGATTATAGATTCTGATTTTTGCCAGACACAGCTATGCATTATGTGTTTAGAGTGTGCAACTGTGAATCTAAAAAGCCATACACTACACCTCTGGCATAAGTGGAAGAACAGCAATAGCCCTCCCAAAAATATGACTTATCAAAAATCAACAACATTTCATTGGATTCACTAAGAGTTTGGACCATGGAAAGAGAACCAGAATAGATATCCACAGGCGGGTTTCACAGAGAGATTGGGCTTCTCTTTCTGAAGCTTTGGAACCATAGATCACTTGATTCTGACAAGGGAAACCGATTCTGAAGCTCAAAGTGTGTTGACATGGGTTGAAAATAGATGAGTTAAGTAAGAATCAGAAATTATTTTTTTTCCCTGGCATGATTTGCAAAGTTTGGATTGCAGATCTGACAACCGCATTGAAAAACGAATTGAATGACACCTGGATGATAATTATAGCATGACATTTGACCTGCCAGAGGCTCACTCCAAAATCTGAAACATGACTCCGATGCCAGTGGTAAGTGATTTCTTATCGTAGGCTGCAACACCCAGAGAGAACCACACAAGATATCAGCATGCGCTTTGCACAGAAAGTTTGGGCTTCTCTTTCTGAAGCTTTGGAACCATAGATCACTTGATTCTGACAAGGGAAACCGATTCTGAAGCTCAAAGTGTGTTGACATGGGTTGAAAATAGATGAGTTAAGTAAGAATAGAGAAATTATTTTTTTTCCCTGGCATGATTTGCAAAGATTGGATTGCAGATCTGACAACCGCATTGAAAAACGAATTGAATGACACCTGGATGATAATTATAGCATGACATTTGACCTGCCAGAGGCTCACTCCAAAATCTGAAACATGACTCCGATGCCAGTGGTAAGTGATTTGTTATCGTAGGCTGCAACACCCAGAGAGAACCACACAAGATATCAGCATGCGCTTTGCACAGAAAGATTGGGCTTCTCTTTCTGAAGCTTTTGAGCCATAGATCACTTGATTCTGACAAGGGAAACCGATTCTGAAGCTCAAAGTGTGTTGACATGGGTTGAAAATAGATGAGTTAAGTAAGAATCAGAAATTATTTTTTTTCCCTGGCATGATTTGCAAAGTTTGGATTGCAGATCTGACAACCGCATTGAAAAACGAATTGAATGACACCTGGATGATAATTATAGCATGACATTTGACCTGCCAGAGGCTCACTCCAAAATCTGAAACATGACTCCGATGCCTTTCCAAAGTGATTTCTGATCGTAAGCTGTAACACCCAGAGAGAACCAGAAAAGATATCCACAAGCGGTTCTCACCAGAATATTCAGCATTCATAAGACCTTCTTTTGGTACATGAAAGAGCCATGGCGGCCCTGGGGTTCCAAGTCCAGGTCTTAAGATGTGAGGACAAAGTCAAGTTTGGGACAGGTTCGATGAAATACCAAAAGATAAACCACTAAATGGATTCTGATTTTTCTCAGGCACAACAGTGCATTTTTTATTCAGAGTGCGCTACTGTGAGTCTAAGAAGCCATTCAGAAGACCTCTTAAATGAGTAGGAGCTAACCAAAAGCAGATCAAATAATATATAAGCTTTACACCAACAGACAAATTTCATAAGATTCACAGAGGGATTGGACCATGGAAAAGGTTACATTTATAAATGAGCTGATATATATTCATTGCTTTGAGCTTTTCATAATACAAGAAAAAAAAATGACAGGTTTTTTTTTAGCAATCACTGCAACACGAGGTGATGCATATGGGAGTTCATTTTTGAAACAATACAATGACATAAGGATAGGATTGTATTACAGACCAATTGCAAGCCTCAAAGGAACAAGAAAAAATAATACGGTTAAAAAAAAACTTGTAGGGGTAACAACACCATCGTTAAGAACATCTCATTATGCAGTTAACAAAAAAAATTCATATGGGGACATCTTAGAATCAGAAAGAAATGGGTTACCATCATTAAATGATGCCTACTTCAATAACTAAGTTTCCCACCCCCCTCCCAAAAAATAATTTAAGTTTTTGCATAGGAATTCATTTCTTTAAATAAATACATAAAAAAACCCTTTTATACAAGGTCATACATAGTATTTAGGGCAAAAATAAAGTTTTCAAGCATGACTAATAAAGACCAACACACGGGCAGAAGAGAAAAAAAAAAAAAACCTCTGCAAAGCCAAAATCATCAAGTGTTGTTGCCAAAAACGAAAACAAAAGGACACATTGATCAGTACAACAGACCACAGAAAAATACATCAGCATGAAAAGGTCTCCTTATAGAAGGGGCCTGCACCATATGCATTCGCAATACCGCATACCCCTCCCGATGATCGCTTCAGGTGTAGTTTCCCTGCGAAGCCTCTTTATGAAACGTGCTGTGACATGTTTAGTGTGAACCGTCTTCGTGTGCTCGACCAACTCATTCGAACACTCTCTGCCTCTGAACAAGATTCCACAAAGACGACATCTGCGACCACGCATACACAGTGCATAGGACGCAGGGATTCTTTTGGTGAATGAAACTGAATGATTTCTCCTACGCTGACGTCGGGCCCACTGCTCACTTTTATCGGAAACTGATATTTCATCATTATTCGAATCCAATGGAATGTCAACTGACTCTGGTTTCAACTCGTCATTCTCAAGCTTGCAGCACCTGATGACGGCAGAAAAAAATTCAATAACTGACCTGTCGAAATATAAAGGAGCATAATCCTTGGGGAAAGGTGTCAGTATGCTTACTGCGTAGTGGTGGTGGTGGTGCCTGCCTGGTCACGCATCATTTTTCTCCAAAGTTGGTTGTCCCTCCTCAGTTCACCAGAAAAACTGCAACAACGTACAAGGACCATGCCTGTTAATAAGACGAAAATGAGAGCAACAGTTTTCTTTCCGTTCACTTCAACCCACTCCCCTCCCCAATAAAAATTATAGAGGTTTAGGTTATGTGAAGCATTCCAGACACTTGTTATTTCACCAACATGTGCTACTACTTTTCGAAACTCGCATAGGGGTGAGGAGGGAAAAGGCATGTTCGTTTCCCCCTATAAACAAAGGGAAAAAAAACAAGACCTTTGGAAAACATGCATCATTGTTTAGGAAAGATACAAAGCTCTCTTCCACGAAACCTTATATATATGGGGTCAGAGAGAATTCAAGTCCTTCGCTAACCCTTGATAACTCGGTGAAACAGAAAGAGAAAAGTTTTAACAATAGAAAATAAACGAGAAACGGATGAATCTGTCTGATCTTCGGGTTCGAAAGGCGATGAAACTAACAAAATAAATAACTCTCCAATACTCCAATGTCGTCTTCTGCCTGGCACTGCCGATATGGCGTCTGCTGGCGAACCGGCGGCGCTGCCAACCTCGCAACGTGGCCCCTACTGCTGCTGTCAGGACCGTGTCCAAAAGTCCAGGCGGGAATACCATCACGGGTCATTTCTACCTGTCGCGGTCCTTCCTGAGCTCCACATCGTCACTCGTAAACCTACTACTGGTTAATCCCACGGCACCCCTACAGGTGCAGGCCGCGAGGGGAAACCGGCGGGGTTTTTCCGGCAGGTGTTTTCCGCACTGGGCACACCGCGCGGGCACATTTTGAAACACTTGTGAGATTCGGCACCATGCCCTCTCGCCAAAAAGAAGCGGACCTCCATCGTTAAATGGTCCTAACCTAAGCTAAAATAAACTAACCAAATCTAACCTAACCTAACCGGGGCGCGGCAGATCTTACCCTATCGCGACAGAACTTACCCTATCGTGACAGGTGCAGAATCCGCAGAGGGTCTCAAATCATGCGCCCCGCAACGCGACCTGAGCGCCACCTGGCGGCCACTTGGCACAACCGGCGTATCCCGGGAAGCTTAGTGTGTGTGTTTGTTTACCATCAGTTGCAGACAGGAGTCCGCTGGAGTCAGATCTCTCTCTCTCTCTCTCTTGTTTGTTGTGCTAAGTACATTCTCTTCTCATCTGTGATGGCAGTTCCTCCGCGATCGGGTCGTCACTTTGGCATTTCATATTTCGACATCGACGAAGCTCAATTCTTGAATCCTGGGGATTTGATTGACAACTTGGTGACAAATTGTCCGGACGTGACCCGCACGGGCGCTTTTGTGGTGAGTAAAGACAGTGTGTGTGGTTCTGAAAATGGTTCCATTTGGTTCCAATACCCTCTGAGAAAGGAATTCAACTGACGACTGTGTGTGTTGTTGTTGTTTTTTTCAAACCAGGCGAGGTTAAAAGGTCCCCTGCAAACGGACGGTTTCATCCAGGGCGTTAAAAATATTGTGCAACAGGACGCACGGTTTAAGGAGTTCAAACCTCTTCTCCTCATGAGAAGAGCACTGTGGAAAGAGGCAGGGACTTACTTTGTGACGACGGAGAGTGAAGGAACCACCAAGCGCCAAAAGAAAACTTTGCTCAACCTGAGAAAAGACTTCTCCAAACGGCTTCTCTCCCTAGACTTTAATGCTATGGAGAAGACTAACTTGTGAGTGCATTTATTACATACTGGACTTTATTGACTACATGTTGTTTTTTTCCTTTTTTTTTTTTTGGAGATCGAGGGGTTTCTGTTACTTACCCTCTAACTTTTTTGTTCATGTTTTCAGGCAACATGTTCTGGAAAGTCAGGGTGTGGACGCCTGCATCGACGCCTTTTTTAAGATACTGGAAAGTCCTGACAATCCGATCCTGTATGCGGCCAACATCGACCCGCACGCCATGCCCTCCTGCTCAGAAGAGTTCAACATCACCAGTAGCGGCCGTGGCATGGACGACATGCAGTCCCTCATCAGCCACCTTGGGGGTGGAAAGCACCCTGGCATTGTCACTCCAACCCTGTACGTTGGAACTGAAGGATCACTCTTTCAGTGCCACCGTGAGGACATGTCACTACAAGCCGTTAATATGCATGTTGCTGGTGCGCCCAAAATATGGTAATAATGAATTCATTTTATTATGATTTTATTTTCAACTAACTCACTATCATTATTGTCCAGGGTTGGGCTAATTTTAATTTTTTTTTTCCTCTCTTGTCAACAGGTTTGTCATTCCACCAAGATACCATGACGCCTTCTGCCACAAACTGGGTATGCTTGGAGTCCCGGAGAGCGACAGGAACTGTTCGAGTTTTCTGCAACACAAGTTTTTCTTCTGTGACCCTCGCACCATTTTTTCTCAGAAAATTCCTGTCCACACAGTAAGTGACTACCTTCGTATATGAACAACTTGAAATGATTTTTCCATGTCAATCAGCCCTTGAAATTCACACCCTCTTTCTTTTTTCCTTTCCTATTTTTATTAGATTATTCAGCGGCCGGGGATGTGGTTTACCTCCTACCCAACGCCATCCACTTTGGCTTCAATCTGGGGTGGAATATCAACCAGGCGGTCAATGTTGCCTCCAGAACGTACGCTCTGCCAGGAATGCTGGCACTCCAGAGATGCAAATGCGATGAGTAAGTCAGAAAAAAAAATAACACACACACATGGTGTGCTCTGTACACTTAACTGACCCTTTATTTTATTTTCTTTTAACAGTGTGAGTGGCCTACAATTCGACTTTGACATCAAGGGCATACTGAAGGAGGCTGGCATCTCAGAATCCCTCATCGAGCTGTACACAGAACAAAGGCTGGCACCCATATCCGATCAACTTGAAACCCTCTACAGAGATCTTCATCCACATTTGGGTCAGCCTGGTGATGTCCTCCTAAGGCAAGACCACCTCCTGGGTCCAGACATCGATGCTGACCATGTAAGAATATAGCCTCTCTGATTACATTATGAAAGAAAAAAATTTTATTGACTTCTAAAAAAGTGAATCGTTGAAAATTAATGCAATTTTGTACCTCCTTCTTTTTTACAGACTGCAAAGTTTTGGCAGAGACTGCTCACTGTCGTCACCAGGACTGAGCATGAGTTCTTGGGAGGGTTTCAAGAAATCACACTAGGAGACGAAGAAGAGCAGGAGGAGGACGAGGAGGAGGCAGGGCCAGCCAACCCTGGCGGAGACAATGAAAACAGTGACGAGGAGGCAGAAGAGGTGGCACTTAATGTAGACAAGTACAAATGTCCCGGCTGTCAGCACACGGTCAAGTACAGAGGACAGAAGGCACTGACTGCACTCACCAACCACGTCCGGAAGAGCCATCCTGATAACGAAGAGGCATTCGTAGCCACAGTTCAGACCAACTTTGCCAGACCACAACCAGCTGCCAAAAACTTTCAGTGTGACTTCTGTTCCAAAATTCTCACCGGTGGTGTGAAGAGGAGAGCAGACCATCAGGAGCGGTGTGGGAACAAATTAGTCAAATTAATTAAATAATTGAACCTATAATTCCTGTGTTGATCCCGAATCAGATCAATATTTTTGTTTTTTCCTGCGTTCCTGTACCTTTGATATGTTTTTTACGATTGTTAATGACCTGTCAACCACAAATATGACGGTACCAAAAGTATATTAAATGTAAACCTCTGCCTAGAATGCCTGTGTTGTTTGTCTTTCCTGTGAAACGGACTGCATGAATTCTTTTCTTATTTTTCTCTCATCAAGTGTCGGACATAATTGTCTGTTCACCTAAGTTGAAAATTCTACATCGTAAACAGAGTGATTCCTGTCACCAAATGACACTAGAGTGATTGGAAAATAAAACAAAGAAAATATTCACCTTCAATGAGAGCACTTCAAAATCTCAAAACAGCACTCGGAAATGATCGGAAAGGACTTCACCCGCACACATTGGCAACCACACAGAGAACTTAGGGACTCATTTCGACATGCGCTTTTCACATCAAGATGCAGCTCGTTTTCATGAAGCATTTGAACCCTCTGGAACTCCTCTGGGTCGGTCAAGGGGGAAAATAATAACAATTATAATAATAATAATAACCATTCTGTAGGTCACGTTGGGACACCAAAAGGGTAATTGATGTATGTATACAGTTTCTACTTGGATTGTTGAGATGGAGGGATGAAATGAGAGGTCAAAAATAACAGAGCAGTCGTGTTTATTGCACGATTCATGTACCAAAAACAATGATAAAGGTAAGACATGACAAACGAATCACCCAAATAATTGATACACAACATTTTTCAAAGAAAACGAAGCATCACAAGAAAGAAAAATAAATTTTCAAAAATGCTCAAGATCATCTTACAATTGTAAGGGAACAAAAAAATAGACACAATGATAAAGGTAAGACATGACATACGAATCACCCAACAAAAAATAGATACATCACACTTTGTACAATAAAACTTGGCATCACAAGAAACAAAAAAAATTCTGCAGAAATGCAACAAGATCAACTTTGAACCTCTTTAGAAGAACTAAAAAACACACACAGAGCCACGAAAGGTCACGATGTGTACTTCATTTTGAAGATGCACGGAAGCACTTTCCCGGTCCCCGTGGTCATATAGTGCAGGCAGGGGGGACTCTGCCTGCTCCGATTTTCACCGAGGGCGCCGTGCACAAGGAGCGGAGATATGGACGCCGGGCCCGACGCCGCCGACAGGATGTCCCTCGCCCGGACATCACCAGCCCGGGTCGCTGTCGTCCGGCCCGCCTCCGGCCTGCCCGGCGACGGACCAATCCCGGTCCCCGCGCCGCACCACGACGACGTCGCCGCCTTCCACCTCGGCGGCCAGGAAGTTAAACTCCCGGTTCGACAAGAAGCTGGGGTCCTCGTCCTCTGATGTGTCGGGCGCCGTGAAGACCTCCACGACGGTCACGGTGGACACCCGCGCGCGCAGCGGACTGGCCGACAGGACGGGTGAGGCAAGTCTAGCTGCTGCGGCGGCGGGTCCCACGGGCGAGGCCGAGGGCGACGCCGGGCTGCCAACGGCCGCGGTGGATGATGATGACGATGACGGCGTCGTCGTCTTGGGGGTTGAAGCGGACTTCTTGGCAACGGCCGCCGGCGGCGTCGTCTTGCTGAGCGGCAGCACAGGACTGCCCGAGGAGAAGAAGGTCTGGGTGCTGAGGGCAGGCGCCCTCCTGGACACCGGGGTGGAGGTTGAGCTCCAGGCCGCCGCCGCCTCCTCACCCCTCTGCAAGGAGTCCATGACCGCGTTAAGCTTGTCGTCGTCCTCGGCGCTGATCAATGCCGCAGGCAGCGGGTCGGACGACATCACTGCTTTCTCGGCGACCGTCACGCTCGGCGGCAGCACCGGCAGAGACGGTGTAGGTGTAGCGGCGGAGGACGGCCGGTGCAGCCGCCGCGACATGCTGGGAGTGCAGTGGGCCGCGGTGGACGTCGCGCCAACGCCACCACGACGAGGAGGGGTGCCGTCCAGTCCCAGTCCCTTCATGTCCTCCTCTAGCCGCCGCTTGACATGCGTGTTTGGGGCCTTGACGACCCTGGGGCTGCGCTGCCAGTACGGAGTCGAAGGCGGGGGCATGAGGGACGCGGCGGCGTCACTGGTGACGGTCCCGGTGGTGCTGATGGTGGTCGTGGTGGTCGTGGTGGTCATGGTGGAGGAGGTGGTGGAGGTGGGTCCAGCCGACGCCTCGTCTGCCGGCTCGACGATAGCGTCCTCGTCGTCCTCGATAGGCTCGTCGTCAGAGGACGACAAGGCCTCGGACACCACTGCAGGCGGCGGGGAGGCGGGTGACGCCACAACCAGCTCGAAGCCGTCGTCGTCGTCGTCGCCGTCGTCTTCGCCACCGTCACCAGGGCCAGGGCGAGGGCCGGGGCTGCCGTCACCCAGGGCGACGCAGTCGTCGTCATCTTTCTCGTCACCAGAGCTGCCGCCGTCGGCCACGGCGGAGGAGAACCCCGGCTGATCGTCGTCGTCGTCGTCGTCCTTCGCGGTCCGGGAGGAGCCTGGCTTGGCGAAGGTGACCGGCAGCGGCGGCGGCGGCGCCTTTCCCAAGGCCGCCGACAGGGACCTCCCGGACACACGCTGCCTGTCGATGAACGAGAGGAGGTTCCGGTTGGCCCTCCGCCGGGAGTCCTCACGGTGTCTGGAGGATGCCTTCTGGGTCGTCCGCGGCGGCGGCAGTGGCGGTCTCGAGGCCCGACATGCCCTGGGCGAAGTCGGTCCTTGTTCCCACATGAGTCTCTCAGACAGTTCTGGATGCGATTCAGACACGAAATCCCTGAAACAGAGCGAAAACGTACAGCGTTGATTAGACTCTGCTGGATGAGGGCCGCCTGCCACCAAGGCGATGAAGGGGTAGGGTGGGGTTGGGGAGGGGGAGGAAAGGACTCGATACTTACGACAGGAAAAGGCGCTCCGATTCGTTGAGTCGGGACATGTCCCTGTAGAATCGAGTGACGAGCGACGGGATCAGCCCCCGGAGGCGCTTGCTGACGAAGGATTGGAGCGCCGCCGTTGTGCGTGAAGGCAGACGCTAGTAAACAAAAAAAAAAGAAAAAAAAAGGATTAATGAATGAAAAAATAAATGAAAATTTAGTTCCAGCAGGAGTATCAAGCGGTAAGTACATCTGGCGCAAAGTGCGAGCTTACCTCCTTAATCTTTCTCAGGAAATCCGATCCGGACGCATTGGAGGGCTTCACTTGGACAAGCAAATGGAAGACGGTCTCGATCTCGTGCTGCGTCCAGACCTCCACCTTGGCCCCGCTACGGCGACCGCCGCGTGACGGGAAACCTTCGGCGGGCCACGGGGACGACAGGTGCAGGGCTGAGTCTCGGCGGTCTTCAGGAGCTGCTGCAGGAGCGCCGCGGGGGGGTTGGCTTCGCCGTTGGCTCTCTCGATGCGCGCTCCTGCGGCCCTCAGGGGAACGGTCGCCGTCGCGGCTCCAGTAGGAGCCCCTGCTGCTGCTGTAGCCCCTCTCCCGGCTCCCTTGAACGGGAGCGGTCTTGGCTTCGGTAACGGCTGCGTTCACGGCTGCAGGAGCGGCCGCGGTGCCGAGTCCGTTCCTGGCTTCGGTCACGACTGGAGTCACGACTGCTGCGGCTGTCACGGTCCCGTCGTCGTTGACGCCTGTCGCCGTCGTAAGGACTCCAACGGTCTGACGGGCTTCCTCTCCGGCTGCCGCTCCTACGGTCACGTTCTCGACGGTCCGCCTGCAACAAAAAAAATACGAAATACGATGATGAGGCGGTCACGGACAGAGAGACACACGGAGTCTTCCCCCCACGGTCGAGAAGGAGTCCCTCACCATGGTGGTAGGCGGACGGACTCGGGCAAGTAGGCTAAGCCTCGGAGACGTCGTCTGCCAGTGTTTCCAAAAATTAAGGATCTCACTATGTCGGCTAATGGAACAGCCGATCAGAGCACGATGCCGGGAGCTCTCGGACCGCCGGACTAGGGTGAGCCCCGATTGCTAGCGACCGGCGAGAAGGAACACCTCGGACGACAGCGGGGGTGAGGCGGAAAGGGAGGGGGGGTCGATGCGGGACGGCGACGCAGTTCAGGCGGCCGCCGACAGATCGCGGCACCGGCGTGCAGGGGACAAAACAGCAATGCTGATACAAGACGCGATTAAATATATTTGCGAGTTGTAGACTTGAAATTCAAACGTTAATATATTTTCACGAGTGCAGTTTCTCATGTGTCTAGTTGTGTTCACTGATGTGGATGTATATCAGATCCCTTTACGATTCA
>CM060098.1:15445871-15565270 GCA_030522485.1 Stenchaetothrips biformis | reverse complement strand
AGTACTCCCATCAAAGCACCAAAAACAAAGCTACATTATACATAAAAAGAAATATTAAAAAACAATACATACAGTGACAGTCCAAAGGCCGGAAAAGGAAAGAATATGAAATGAGTTTTGTTAAAGTATCATTATGATGGAAGGGAGGGCTCTTATTCCACCCCACTAGTTGGCTCACACTAACATCACCACCACCCTTACACACACAGTTAATTTCAGTTCTCTGATATATGTTTCAAACCAGATTGGAAGGCAGCATCACTTTGTCCATCTATGATAAGCAACAAGTGGTTTAGGGCCTGGCAAGCAGTCATTTATACCACATTTGGTTTGCATTTGTAGAGACCAATAAAAGCACTCATTTTGTTGCTTATGAAAAGGACTAAAATACTACAGGAGTGATACATGAGGCATGACCCAAAATAAAAGTTGCAACTGATACAAGAAAAGAAAATACATTTTACTCATAATGAAAAATATTGACACAATCTGCTGATTGCTGATATCACTCAGGTGAGCTTGCAATAATTTAAATTCAGTACCATAAGACTGGAATAAAAATGACTAAGTATAAGAAAAGACAGAGGCATGAAATGACCAATCGTCACTGAAACACATCATACACATCAAACACCGTGTACAACCAAAGAAATAAGGAAAGGCAAATTTGCTAGTTTTAGAAGTTAAATGCCACTACCAAACAGCATTAAAATTTCATGGCTAATTTAAAGAAAACATGCCCAATGTTGCCATTCCACAGGCATTTTGTCTGATGATGTTAAAACACCATGTAAAAGTACAGGTAATTTAAAAATAAAGAAAAAGACTAACAATGTCAAACAAAACACAAATAAAGCAACAACAAAGAATATCGAAGAGCAAAGAAAGACTATTGCTTTCTCAATGACATACGACTTTGTCTCCAAATTTGTAAAATTAATTAATTAATTAATTAATTGGATCTCACTACCCCACTAGTTAAGTTCAGTTCAATGATTCTTGCTTGAAGCCAGAAATATAACAGGAGCAATACATGAGGACTGAAATAAGATGAATTGTCACTGTAATTTAACATGCACATCAAATACTTAATATATCCAAAAGTCAGATACAAAACTGACAAAGTCTGTTCTAAAAATGCTATCTTACAAACATTTCAAAATAATCCTGAGTCAGAATGTAGCCCTCCTGGAAACAAACCAAATGAACCCATGCTTATTCCTGGGAGATTACTACTGTCGCTCAAACTCTGAGGGCAAACTTTCACAAAAAAAATCTTAAAAACCGTTACATTACCAGTATGAAATTCAAGTTTCCCATTAATAGTCCTGTCATCTGATTTAAAAAAAAAATACCAAGCAAGGAGCTTTGAACTAAATGAAGATTACAGTTGCTAAACAAATAAACCATTGTTCAGTATAAAACAATTTTATCTGAAATTGAGTGTCTTTGCCAGGAAAAATTGTCAACTCCCCTTGAATAATTAAAACAAAAGAGATTATCACTAAATCTTTATCTGCCCCAAGTTCAACAGAGTCAGGAGGTCCTGGGCAGCAAGATAAGACAGAGAGACAAAAATTTTTAAAAATGTGACATGGGCACTCACCCAGCCAATATTAAGAAACCATCTTTACGACTATCTCTGGCCACATCAGAACAATATGATACCCCTCGATACACTGATATAATCCAATACATTTTGTACTTTGCTCTCTTATATCTCAAGTAAATAGTTGTGATCACTGTAATCAAAAGCCACTAACACTTACATTCAAACAAAAGCCAAATGGTTGGTTTGAATATTTAGATATGGACTACACGGAAACAAATCATGCAGGGAAAATGTCACTGTGAAAGCAGCCCAAGCAAAGCCGTTGGAGGACAAGAAGCCTGTAGCAGTCCCGAAGCGTTGTCATCTCTTTTTTTAACATGATGCAGACTACACGATCCACCTCCAGAAGGGTTCGATAGCCTTTGAAGAACCCTGAGAGAAGAAAAAGTTACAAATAAAAATCGAAAAAGAATCATATTATAGAAACAAGACAAGAATAATGAAACAAACCTTATGGCGAAGTTGTCAGGGTTTTTGATGTGACGACTTGGAGTAGACTTGGTGGAATCACAACACTCAAGCGAACAGATTCAGCACTCCCCTTGCAGCCACCTGCAATAAGAGACACAATGAATCCATTCGATTGTTTATACTTGAAAACAGAAATTGTACGCTTCGAATGAATGTGAAGCAAATATGGCAGCTTCTGACTTGCCAAATAATATCTTTATGAATACATTTTGAATGATCATACGTATGATATTGCATGCAGGGGAAAATAAAGAAAACCTAACTATTTCTACATTGCCAGAACAGTGAAAAATTCACCATGAACGAACCTAACCTAAGATGGATATTTGTTTCAACGAAGTATCAGACTATTAGGCTGAACGATTGAAAGGCAGAACGGCAGAACTAGCAACACGAACTCAACAATGCGCAGTGGCCAAAGTAGCTGCCGGCGACTCGTTCAAACAGCATTTTCGTTACCAATTATTAAAAACTTTGTTCCTTCACTTCGGCTGCTCGGGCCTGCGTTGCGTTGTTGTTGTTACCGACCATTACCGACCGAAGAGATTGCACAAGTGTCCGCCACAGAAAGTAGAGCGCGCTGAGAGCGTCCGGCCGCCGACGTAGTTCTACCAGCGGCCACCACAGAAAGATAGAGCGCGCAGCGGACGCTACCTACGACGAGTGCGAAGGGTTGCCTACCTGCAGGGCGTTGGAGGCTTTCCCCGCAGCGCTGGCACCTCGGCACGCATTGGGGAGTGGTTGGCGAACTGACGACGAATATCTCGGGATGGTGTGTCGGACCGGAGGTGTCCGTTCATGTAGTGCCGACAGAGCTCAGTAAAAATGTCACCTGCAACAGAGAGGTTGTGAGAAGGCCGTCAGCAGAGAGAAGCAGTAATTTCCTCCCCGGAATTCCCTGGGCCAACTACGCCTCAGCCCCCGCGCGCGAGTGCATTGAGCGTGTACGACGCAGAAGGGCCCCAACAGGTGCGTTACTCTCAGATGGCATGCGCTCCAAAAAGTGCAGTCGAGTGCAGTCGAAAGCGAGAAAAAGTGGCGAGAGTGTAAGCCGATAAGTTTGGTGACGCTTTCTGACACGATCGAGTCGGCCTACCTCGTTGGCGCTACCGAGCGCGCCGCGAAGATTGCCCACCTGTCGCGCGCTTTCGGGCGCGCAGCCTGATTTCGTAGGGGAGGAAACGGGACGAATGTTGAACGACGATACCTACGAGTTGCTGGTGCGGTCGCTGGACTGGCCACGCTCTGAGATCGGACCAAGACTGCGACTGGCTCAAAATCCGAGGCCGCTCTCTGGACCTCCCTTCCGGCGCTACGGTCGATTCACACTGACAAGCTGGTGGCAAGCACCGGGCAGTGCGCGCGCCGTCCTCTGAAACAGTGTACAGGGTTCTGAAAGCATCGCGGTAAAACATCGAGTGCGAAGAAGCAGTGCGAAAGAGAAACAACTTTGCAAAGCCTCAGCGGGGCTGCAAGCAGGCAGGGTGATAAGATAAACCCAATTTCTCTTTGCACGTGATTCGAGCCGCGGACTGCAGAGTAATGTTCATTCTACAGTCCGCGGTTCAGAGACCGTCCTTGGAGAGTAGCGGTGTACCCCATACCCAGGCTTCCCTCTCGGGCCCGCAGCAGCAGTGCACCCTATGCACCCGGTGCATTGAGGGTGCATGCCACATGCAGACCCGACGTAAGGTTCAACGTCCTGTGTTCAGCACCACGGAAGGTGCATAGCGCAAAAAGCATAGTGGGCACATCGGATGCGGTTTACCTTGGCGGCTGCAGGGGCGGGTCGAATGCGTGCGAACTCAAACAGTCGTTTTGCGAGGGCGGAACTCACCTGCACTCCTGCTCCCACTGACGCACCGCGGGCCCCCGAGGCACAAGCAGCCCTCCGGTGCATCAGAAGGCTGTCTTGCGGCCCAGGGGCTTGAAACGCGGATGCGTGGGGAGAGGAGTACCCGTACCCAACCGCGATTACGAGACCATACGGACGAACCACAACTCCGAAGAGAGCTCATCCTGCACACACTGCGAGAACAAGACCACAACAAAAGTACACAAATTCCTGGCAAATTATTTAACAGGAATTTATTGTACTTTCAAAGTACAACAATTGTTGTACAAAGTACAATGGAACCGGCATGACGAGTGCTGTGCAGTCCAGGCCTCGTGGTTCGTACAATTCTCGTTGTACTTTCTACAATCTCCGTTGTACTTTTTTTTTTGTACAGTTTTTGTTTTACTTGCAGTGCATGAGCAGCATTGTGCGCATCGCTCTCACCTGCTACTGCTTCATTGATACGAAGATACACAAGGAAAGAGGTGAGCTGTATTAACAACACTATCACCCCGAGACTGCAGCAATAAAGTGCGCAGCGCGTACCGCACGCACGCATGCATGCCAATGGGGTGGCGATGACGGTCCACTGCTCTAGCGCCAAAGCGCCGAGCTCATGTCGGGGCGAACTTGCGATGCGGTTGGACTTCCCCCATTCCTCCCGACAACGCCTTGCGCGGTCCGTGTGACGGAGCAGGACGGGTCCGGCGGGGCGTCGTCTCCACTGCGGAGCATAACTGGGACTTTTGTTTCTTACATCGCTCCTTAGGCAATGTGGTCAGGTTTTCTCTTTGCCTGATACGGTCCATCGTATGGAGCATTAAAAACGTCTTTTGTATCATGACCCACCGAAGTGGAATCCACTTTGCCCCTCACGATCCATCGCACAACCGGAGTCGGCGAGGTGACCACGACGCAAGGCACCTGGTGCTGGGGATTGCGCGTGGCGCAGCACGCAATCGTCTGCCCTCCTCTGGCGCGGTCTGCACGGCCACGTCGGCGCGCCGCAACCCGCGATAGCAGTAGGTGTCTCCGGCCGTGGCTTCGACCGACAGAGGACTCTACTCTAGCACGGCCTGAACGGCCACTTCGGCTTGCAGGCGTCGGTGCCTTCGGGCAGCGGGGCCACAGCACGTCGACCCTGGCATCAGCAAAGGAGTTGCAAAGGAGTTTACTCTAGACCGTCGTGTACTGCATGCTTTACATTAGCGAATGACGGAGGCGGAGTGCGTGTCACGTCTGTTGGTCAAGGGACTTCCCTCTGAATCCGCGACGGCCACCCACCGCCTGTCTGTGGCCGCGACGAAGGCCGCGGCCACGGCGAGGGCCGCGGCCACGGCGGCCGGAGCGGCACTGCCACTACTACCGGCGCGCGTCCGGGAGCGTGTCGCATTGGTTCCCTGCAACGACGCCATGGCCTCTGGACCACGGTCCTTGGCCGACTCGGGACCCTTAGGGAGCTCAGCGCGGCCCCGCAGAGCGGCGTGCACCGCTCTGCAGCAACGCCGTGGCTCCCTGCAGGGAGGGCTATGACGACGCCCCTCCTGGACAACGGCTTTGGTCAGGTCCTCGAGCACCGTGGGGCGAGGCGCGGCGGTCGCCTGCGGGCCGCCGAACACACCCTCCTAGCTCCCGGCCTTACGGGCCACCGCTCCTAACCTAACCTGTGCGTGGCGGCGCCCCTCCTGGACAACGGCTTCGATCAGGTCCTCGAGCGCCGTGGGGCGAGGCGCGGCGGCCTGAAAGGTAGGCAAAAAGCCACACTTGGCCCCTGTTAGGTTGGCAGAAAGTGCTACTAGCCCCCCTTCGGCCGTTTCTGGATCACTGGATCCGCCACTGCAAATGATCACAAGATGCGTCCTCCCGAGGCCTACGGCATGACCTTCGTTTGGAGGACGGCATTGGTCACCACCTCGTTGACCCTATGGGCAGCACGCTGCGTGAGCTCCTAAAGCAAGGACCACGTCGAGCTTCGCGACTTCAACGACACGCGTCCGCGGAGTACACAGCAAGCTCCTCCTTCCTAGAGGGGGCGCTGCCCACCGCAGAAACTTGGACGTAAATTCAGAGCAACCTATTTCTTCGTCCACATGGACGTAAATTTCACCAGAGACTGCCATCTTCTTCCACGCGGGCTGTCCAATGGATGAAAACCAAAGCGTTGACTGTTGGAGCTAAATAATTTTTTTCCGAACTCTCATTCACTTTTTTGCGTGGAGCTTAAACACGACATTCAAAAAAACATGTCCACGACCGTGGATAAAAATGATGGCAAGACATTTTTTACCTCCAGAGAAATTTGGAAAGGTATCTTGTGGAGGTAACGGTTTTCATTTTTGTGGATGAAAATGTGTTCTTGACCAGTGGAGCTAGATCGTTGGGTACCACGCACATGTCATATTGCTCCACAGGTGGAGCTAAATTAAACACGAACAAAAACACCTCCAAGACAGTGGACCTAAATTGCGACAAAACCAGATTTACGTCCAACCCCGTTTGGATCAGATTCTTGTGGAGGTAACGGACTCGTCTCTTCTTTAACATGTTTTACCCTAAGTTCCCTTTAAAATTGAGAAGAGTTTTTTTTTTTTTTGTGTTGATGACTACATTAATTGGTGGTGTGCTGTCTATTTATCTCATAGATGGCTCAGCCGTGCTCATTCAAATAATTCTGAACAGCCATTAGCTGGATGTTGTGTGTTCCTTTTTGGAATTAAACAGGATCCAACCACACTATTTCTGTTTTCATTCCCAAATAGTGGAAAGTTCTTTCCTCTTTTCACTCTCTATCCTCACTAAAGTTTTGGCTAATTTTCTAGCATAGTTTGATTTGTTGCTTCCCACTGTATTCAGTTCAGTGAGGGTTAGGCCAGGTTCTTCTTTACTGATGACACATGGACTCATGCAGAGGTATGTTTTATAGAATGTATACAGTTCATTGCTAAATAGTTGTATTATATTTCCAATAGATACTGAACTGAAATTTATTATTCTTATGCTTAATAATAAGTGTATTGAAGTGTCACAATTTCTCTCTAAATCTTAACAAATATTTTGGTTAAAAACCATAGTTCATATCACATTTGAGTCATGGCAGAAATAGTATATACTAATAAAATTGTGAAGACACTTAAAATGGAATAAGTTAATCAATTTGACTCATCATACTTTCTTATCTTAATAAAAACAAACAAACCTTTAAAAAGTTTGCTGTTTTGTACAAATACAAAATTTATCGGTTCCTTTAAAATCATTTGAATAATTTTAAAAAGGAAAGTGGAATAACAATATCAGGCATAAGCAAAGTGTAAAGAATATACATGTATAAAATTAAGTAACATTGAGTATTACCTCTAAATCATCAAGTTAAAGATTTCATGACTTGGAAATCTTTTTAAATAATCAAAAGTGAAAACATCATAAATTAATTCTAAAATAAACAACTTCTGGCACTGGCAGACTAGAAAATGTTTACGAAGTGCTTATATGTCATCTCTTGTACTTTCCAGATCCGTTTACATGTTATCTTCTTCGTCTTCTTCTCCTTCTCCGTCTTCTTCATCTGGAACTTCATTTGGAAGAAAGTGGGTTGTTCCTGATGCTGTGGGGAGATTGCGATAGAAATCATGATGCTCCTCATCCAGGTAGGGCAGCAATTTGAGCAAGTCAGTCTTCTTTTCTTCTGAGATGGGCAGCAAACCATCTGGAGTAGTTTTGAGAAGTGGCTTTCAGACGAGGTAGTTGGTTGCCTCTTGTTCCTCTCCTCAGAAAACTCTGAATTCTGAAGCTTGCCTCTTCATTAAGGGAGTTCTTCAACATAACCCAGCCTAGGGAATCTCTTTCATATCGCATCCAGTGGGCTCCTAGGTAATCCACTTTTTGCCTGTCCATGCAGATAGTTCTCTTCACCAAGGGGCCTTTCACTAGTAAGGCAAGATCATAAAACTCAGTCATATGAACTACTTTAAACTTTCCATCAGGATAATTTTTTTTGTCAGTCATTCCAGCTTTCTTTACCCCTTGGTACCACTCTGATGGAACATTAATCTTCTGCATTTTCTTTTTGTACCGCTCAATTACGGAATGCTTGTTGTCAACTTCTGGCATAAATGTATGGCCTGATATGAGGAAGATGTGGTTGATGGCAGAAATGGTAGGATGCTCCTGCAGTGCAACCATCATTGCGGATGCTACAGTGCTGTTCCTATTTTGGCCCCCACAACAGTCTGAGAACAACTTTATCTCAGTAACACCTTCAGGTATTTCCTCAAGTATGTGCTTTAGCAGGCAACTGGCCATTTCATTGCTTCCTCTGTAACCCTCTACTTCACTCCACATGTAGCAATGTGTTAAATCAGTTTTAGGGTCATAGATTGTGAAATTATAAACATACATCTGTCGAGCATAATATACACTCTTGCATCTGAGGTGAGGAGTGGGAAGGCACTGTTGTAAGTCAAATATCAACACTCTCTGTGTATCATCTGTTAATGAAATTGCTTTTGCCTCTCGTTTTAGAGCATAACCCTTTTCAGCCTTCCTGAGATGCAATTCTTTTGTTTTTTCTAGTTTAGTCTTCTCTTCTCCTGCAGCCGCTGCTATCTGGATGTCCAGCTTGTCACAAGTGTCACAGCCATCCGTTTTGGGAGCGTGAAACTTCCTTCCAGTCGTCTTGAAAATCTTGCGGTACGTATCATAACTCACTTCTGGTAGGCTTGCTTCTTTGTACAACTCATGCATCAATTTGATATTCAACTCTGATGATAAGTACAGCTGCTTTGTTTGAGCACGACAGTAATGGGATATGTAAGCAGGAAAAGACTTAATATGTTCTAAAACTGCCTCTTTCTTGGGTTGCGGTAGGGCATGTGGGGGTTTTTTTCTGCCTCTCCTATCATCACCTGGTATTCCTGAAGTCGACTTGTGCTTGTTGTTCACAACATCTCTCACAAAACGATCCGTTTCTCCCAGGGTACCTAGAAATGTTTCCCTGCACACTTTTATTCTTAAACCTTTATAGTCAAAATGATAGCTGACACTTTGGCTCCTTTCTCTGTCGCTGTCATGAAGCCTCGGGCGCTTCCTTTGAATGTGATGTTTTTCAACCCGAGCAGCAACGTACCTGACTCGTTTGTCAAAGTTGCCTTGAGCCCAGTACTCCTCAAAAATAGTGTCTCCCATTTCTGGGGTGATGACTTCTTGGCACTTATTTCTCTGCATTCATGAGGCAACTTCTTAGAACGTTGTGGAACAATGTCCCCATTTCTGCGCACGTACTGTTTTCCTGAATTTCTCTTAGCCTTTCTGTCGTTTTTTAAATCTGACTCTTTTCTTTTAGGTCCATTGTCTTCCTGAAGTGGATTCTCTCCGTCTTGCTGTTCTGGGACTTCCTCTATGTCTGGATCCTCTCCGTCTTGCTGGTCTGGGACTTCCTCTCCGTCCTGCTGTTCTAGGACTTCCTCTCCGTCTGGATCCTCACCACCGTCGTAGTTCAGAGCCAGATTCTGATCTTCAGGTAGTGTTGGAGTCCGCACTTTTAACGGTGGAGTTTGGGTTACTTCTGTCAAGAAGGAAACATTTGTTATTAGTGTACAATATATTTAGACTTTTGTATCGAATTAAAGGCCAGGGATGTATGAAAAGGGCAAAATAAGGTTTATTTGAGTGAGCTCAGAAAATTTTTCTGAAGGAATTTGTAAACCCCACAGTAGAAGAAAAAAAAGGTCCAACTGTGTGAATGCAGAAACATATGGTAAACTTTTTGCTTGATTTGATGCAAGGTTTATTGTGTTGTGGATCTTATGTTAAGTTTGAGTTGAAATGTTTGTTTGACTTCATTATAACATTATCTAGGTTACTATTCATTGCAATATCTTGGTTGATATTGAAACCTAAAATATGTTTTGTGTAAACTGATGAATGGCAACCTCGTTTCCTGTTTCCATTCGCTCCTGCCTTAAATGAATTGTTTTCTGTTACCTAGATCTGCATGGGTCTCATCAGAAGAATCTGATTCTTCAGACTTGCTGCCTGTATCTTCATCAGAATGCAGAGGGACAAATGCATCATCATCATCAGAAGGCAGA
Organism: Stenchaetothrips biformis; assembly: GCA_030522485.1. Classification (NCBI taxonomy): domain Eukaryota; kingdom Metazoa; phylum Arthropoda; class Insecta; order Thysanoptera; family Thripidae; genus Stenchaetothrips; species Stenchaetothrips biformis. The sequence continues at coordinate 15,555,264 of CM060098.1, read as the reverse complement.
GGATCAATTCCATCATCATCATCATCATCATCATCACTTGTCCGAGGAACCATGTCCATCAGCAATTTGCGTGCTGCTGCACCACTCTTCCTTTCAGGTAGTACTCGCACTAGAAAAGAAAAATGTCTAAATTCAGATTTTACTCCATTAAGGCTGATGTTTTTCTCCTCAAAGTAAGTTAGATACCTGGTTTAGTCTTAGAAACTTTAGCCAAATCTGAAGGAGCCTTCCTCTTCTGGCTGGGGTTCCTTTCACACGAACTTGGTCTAAAGAAAGAAGCTGGAGAACCTGCAACACAAAAGCAGTTAGATTTGTACTTCTCATACAGCCTTTAGATACAGGCTTTATTTTCCAAGATAAATCTAGTTGTTGGCTCAAAGGTGTAGTAAAAATCCCTTCAATCAACAAAAAATAATAAGTACAAATCAAGTTCCCGTACCTATTTTTTTCACCACCTCACTTAAAGCTACTTCATTTGCTTGAACTGTCTGTAGCCTGAGCCTTTGATAAGGTGTGAGATTCTGGCCCACTTCAGAAGCTGAAACACAAATATATTGCTGGACTCTACCAGGTTTTAAGACTATGTTCAATCAATTTTTATCTTACCTTCTGAAGTAGTTTCAGAATCTTTGTCATTATCTGAAGGCTCTGGATCAGGCTCTTGAAATAGATGACGGCTCACATTCGATGCAGTTTTATTTGAATTCTTATCTTGAATTCCACAACTAGTGCTGTCTCCTATTTTGACTGTGTTTGACTCTCCAGTTGTTTCAAGGGAAACAGGAGATGCTGTAACACAATTTAGAAATTTAATACAATTTCTGAGCTTAATGTCTGTGACTATATTTCTGATTAATTATCATTACCTTTCGAGTCACCTTGAGTTTCCACTGTGCCCTTCTTGTGTGTTCCAGGCACGTTACCGTTGATGAATTCCTTGTTATGTTCTATCTCTGACTCAGGCTTGTTAAATGAATTCAAGAAGGTTAAGAAACTTTTACGACCACTGTCTAATTTAGCTGGATCAGAATCTCTGCGCTCACTAGTTGTTGGGGTACCTCTTTTACTTGAAGGCTCGCCGTTTCCTAAAAATTGAGAAAAGAAACAAAAAGATATCAGTTGATCTTATAGTTTGTTTTCAAATAGGGGAGAATTTTTTATAATTACCTGGGTCTGTGTTTTCCTTGTCTTCAACAACAGAGCTTGAAGTGTAATCTACCAGTCTCAGCTTTTTTGGTGGTGACATCTTTTTCTTCTCCTCAGTGTTTTCTTCGAAGTTCTTGCCTAATTTTTGAATTTGGCGTATTGATGCTGCTGATGACCACTCACTGCTTACCACATTCAATTCGGACCCTGTGAACGAGCTCACTGAGGATCCGTCTGAGTCCCATTCATCAACTGGAACATCAAGGAGATAAGTTTAAGTTGTATTTATTTGCATTTTAGAGACAATGCATTATTACCAAATCAAGTAAACTCAGGGTAAAGTATTCAAAAAAATTCACTAACCTCTATTTGGTGGCGTTCCCTTACAAAAATTCAGTTTTGAGTTGTGGCAACGCTTTTTTACTGGGGCCTGCTTTGCAATGTCTAGGAACAACGCAAGGTTTTATTTTTAACTTTTATACATTCATCACCAGTAAATTACTAATATGTGCTTTAGGAGAGGCCTACTGTTTTCTCGTTATTGCTTCAAAATTTAAACTGTCACGAAGTGTCCACCACTTCCATGTCAGTACAACAATAATTCTCACCTGGTGGATCAACGCCGACCATTCGCAGCATTTGATGAGACCGCGTGCCACCTCCGCCTCGCATTCCCAGCCGTTTCTTCATCTTGTGTTCTTAACTTTAGCTAAAATTTCCTAAAGAAGAACTCTGTTATTGTTGGCTTCTGACGGTTGAGCGTTGGGCTCAGATTCGGCCGCTCTGTGGCGAATGCGTAGCCAACTTACACATTCTAATTTCCTCATTTAATACAGAACAAGTTGGATGTGCATATTTGCTGTCATTAAGGCCTAATGCGGCTAGCTGAACGCGAACTTCATGTTTTTTTCTTCAACTTCTTTGTATCTGATCTCTTCTTTTGTCAATTCGTTGCTATTTTTGTTTCAGAATAGGGATTTGTCAGCGTATGGCTAGCCTGACTGTAGCAGCCAGCGCCACCCGTGGCGACACCCGGAGTTATCACCGGGTCATTGAACTCGTCAGGTGCATTGTGATTCCCGCCAAACCGTCTAGGAGACTGCCTGCTCGAAGCTAAGAGAATCAAAGGTAAATATTTCTTAAGAAAACCAAAATGAAAGAAAAGTTACCTCCATGGAAAAAGTTTTCCTATCATTTTCTTTTATTGCACCTTTCATTTTTGTGTGTGGCTTTGTCTCAAGAAAAGTTTCTTTTGTGATGGTTATATCGTACCAGGCCAACGGTCAAATTCTGCATCTCTAGTCCTTTTCTCTTATTTTCAGAAACAAGCATCTAATTTAAACTCTATTTTGCAAGGCCATCATTCTTCTCTTTTTCTGTAGTTGTTTATTGATTATAGACCAGGCTTTGTGTACAGCTATCTTTGTAATTATGGTCGCTTCCCCCTGGCCCTTTCTTTAAACAATAACTGTTATTGTTAAACTGTTCAACTGTTAATTTTCTAATCTTAATGCAACCTTAGTGTGATGTGTTTCTTTTTCTGAGATGGATTTGTTATGAACAGCTTTCTAACCATGATGCGGAGATGGAAAGTTCATCCGGGCCTGTGGACCAGCAGGAGGGGACCCAAGCTCCCTTCGCATCCGCCTACCAAGCGCCTGCAGAGAGAGATGAACAGGAAGAATGATAGTCCAGAGGAAATGAAGCCGAAGGAATGGTCTCAAACTCTCAGGACAAATCTTAAAGACATATGGTAAAGTCTCTTGCTACACTTTTAAAGAAAATTACTCGGCTTTGTTAGATTTCCTCATCTTTTCTAAACAATGCTTCAGGGATAATGCTGAAGATCCTGAAAACCATGATGATCCTGAAACTGCTCCTCCCAGTCCCCAAATTGAGAGGGGTGGGGAGAACGGAAATGTGGAGACTGTGAAGAAGAGAAGGTCCAGCCTTGAAAGGTAATGTAGAAATGCCATCGTAGCATGTTGAAGTTGCTCCTACAATGGTTTCATGAAACTCATCTTTCATCTCATTTTTACTTCATGCTTAAGTTGTCTCTCTTCTGTGACACTAGCTAACTGTCCAACTATATGGCTGTTTTTTGTAATTCTTATGTGATATAATACAGTATTGCAGACAGCAACATTTCTAATGTCATAGGTTTAATTTTCACTTCACACCTCAGTTAGTTGTGTCCTGTGTCTCGAGTGATATCATTGGACAAAGTTTTTGGCTATGTGATTGCTGTCTGTTTCTACAGTATAATACAGTTTTGCAGAAAACACTATTCAATGAGCTTGGACCAATTTTAGTCTTTTCATCTGCACACGAATAATAATGTAGCAAAAATAAAACTCTTATTTAAGTTTTAGCTTTGCTATATTGTGTGAAGTGAGAAGTGACAATTTGTTGAGCTATGAGATTGATGAGTTAATTGTGCAAGAACTTTTAAAATAGACAGGTAGACAGATGATAAAAAAAAACTTAAGCGTGAAGTGAAATGTGATGAGCGATGAATTTGATGAGTTCATCATAAGAGTACCTCGAGTAACTGTAATTTCACTTTGCCATCTGCCAAAGAGAGTTTTTATCTATTAACTTCAAATCCTGAGTGACCAATCTTAATATTAAGTCCAAGTTTCTGGTGCCTCCTTCTGTCGCAATTAAAGTCCATCTATAGTGAACTGTTGAATTAGAAGTAAGAGAGTGGAGTAGAGAGAAAAAGAGGTGTAGTTTAGGTGAAGTGGGGTTTGAATGAAATCCAATCTGTACTCCACACTCTGATATGTTCAGATTGTTTCTGGGTAAATGTTTTTATGCTCAGATATTTTACTCCATACTCCAACTGCATTGTAGACAACTTTTAAGAACTGACTACTCTAGCTGTTACAGAATCAAATTTCTCACTGTAGGACTGTTAATGGTTGCACCCTTAAGGAGGTGTATTAGTCATGTATGAGAGTCCCTATGTAACAGCACAGGATATGTCAACTTTGCAAGCAATGTAGATAATACTCAATTCTTGTTTGTTTTTTTTAGGTGTCCTTGCCCTCAGTGTATATCCATCTGGAATAATTGAGGACTAAAAAGGATTTATTATCCTTAGGATCAAATGATCAAATATAAATAAAAAGTTGAACTACTTGAATTTAGAGTGTTTATTTTTATCCCTTTAAACAATTGATACTGTTTCATTTCACAATCAGAAGAAGTTCCGATGATGTCACACTGCCCGCTTGATGTCAACACTTCATTTAATTCAATTCATTCTCAAAGGTGCAGGTGAGATAAGAATGAAGAGATCTGAAACAAGACAAACAAAGGTTAGCATCATATGGATCACTGAATTCAAGCAACGGTGTGGTTCTCAATTCTCACATGTGGAGGTAGACGAGTAGTTCAAATGGTGGAACGACTTCATTAACTCAAGCATACGTTCACTCCATTTGCATTATCACTTAGTGATAAGACATCTCAATCCAGCTGTAATAAAAATATTGAAACTAAGAGAGAGGAGTAAAAAAAATGAAAACAATTAATTTTTCATGGTTAAACTCACCATAATTTTGGAAGGGTGCTAAATGATGTTGAGTTAAGATTTCCCATTAAATTCAAAAATAGTCTCATTACTTGGATAAGATGTAGTGTTCTGTTTTTCAAGCTGCAGATGAGATTCGACTTTTCTGCTCCTTATAGTGTTTTTTAGGTGAACAGTGTTGATGGGAAGGAAGGTCCCCCACAATCCCCACTTGGTTATCTTAAACCTGAAACAAAGACACAAATAGAGTAAAAAAAGAAACGACACAGGCTATACCCTGAAGCCAAGTCTTTTGGAGTCAAAAGCAGAAGTCTGGTACTCACCTCAGGAACAAAAGCCATGCTCTCTGGGATATGGCACAAGAACAGCAACAATAAAAGCCTTATGGCGAGAAGGGTCAGTAAGTGGTGCTGCTTCTCAATACGCTCATTTGCCTGGTCTGAAGATTCTTGGTTTGCTTCAACTATTTCTGTAGTACTTGCAAATTTAACTTTTGTGTCTGCAAAAAGAAAATTAAAAGATATAAAATGAAATCACTACACCTAAATACTAGTTAATGTTTTCACTGCATCTTACCCGCCATGATTAATAATGAGTCTCAAGCCAATTAGTGAGGGAAGCCGATAGGATGAGTAACTTTCACCCTCCAAGTCTAAAAATTTGGAAGAAAAGTCCCTAAAGCAGAAGTTCAAAACATCAGTTGCAATAAGCAGGATTTACCCCTAGAAATCCCTTCAAGTACTGGAACAAAGCAACAACAATTTTAAAAACAAATTTTGTTAACAAACCAACAACTCTGATGTAAAAATGGAGGAAAAAGACAAAATGGAGACTTTCACTAAATGAACACCAAACGTTCCAAACCAGTGGTTGTTGGTGGCATTGCATCTTATTGATTGGTAGGTCGCAGCGCATGAAGGCTTGAAGACAGAAAAATACAAATAGTCGTTAGATTAGCAGATGAAGCACTTCAACAAATCTTAATGCATAACATAAAGCAGGCTGTAGGAATTGCATCCAAAAGCGCTCAGAACAAATACTCTCTGCTTCCCACAAGGAGAAGTGAGCGGTTTAGGCAACAAAACAGAAAGGAAACAACAGTTAAGAAAGCAGTTACTTGGATTAATACAGTCATTCATCACAATGCCGTTAAACTTGAATTGATCTTGAGGTTGACTCTAATCTTGACACTAATCCAGAGCTAAGACGGAGCATAAGTTTTCAGTCAAAGTACAACACATAATTGTTGAGTGAAACTTCATACATGAAGGAGACGATTCACTGATCGCCCGGGGAAAAGAAAAAGGTCTCTTAGAGAGTCTTCAAGTGACAATGAATAATGAATCATTAATTCTACGACAACATCCAAACACATCCAATCACAACAAAATCCACTTCTTCATTTCCACGTAGATGATGTCAACACACACCATAATAAAAGTTTTCGAACCAGGCAAAAAGTGACCCATGAAGTGTACACTATTTCACCTTGCTTGAGTATCTCCAACCAGTCATTGCATGAAGAGTGGTCAGCCCTCTGTGGTGCTCCTTGCTCAGCTTGTTCACCACTGAATCCGCCTCCAATCCTTAAACGACAACCAGTCATTGCATGAAGAGTGGTCAGCCCTCTGTGGTGCTCCTTGCTCACCTTGTTCACCACTGAATCCGCCTCCAATCCTTAAACAACAAACAATGCAGCAAAATAAGGAAACAGTAATGATTTGATCGAAATATTCAGCAGCAAGCTTGTTAAACTATGAAGATGGGGTTATGTCCCTCACAATGACAAAACAAATCAAGGAAGCACAGAGAAAGCAATATGACACAAAGAAACAAAGGCACGGCACGCATGTAAAGGTCAACAAAAAGTGGCTTGATATGTAGAGGAAAAATGCAAACCTTTAGGCTTGCGGGGCGGGCCAAGTAAACAACATCACAGCTAGGCTGCGTTCGTATCGTCCCTCTGACTACGCTCGCTTTACCACGCGCGCGCTCGAGAGGCGTTGCTGGGGCGATATTGTTCATAGCACCTAGAAAAAGTTCAAGGTTTTCCCTTTCAGACGGCCTATTTGGTTTTGCGAAAATTGACCGTCGCTGCAGAAGCTACGCGCGGAAAACTTCGATCGTGTCCGAAAACCACCAACAACATTGCACAGTGCACCCCACCTCACACACCATCCCCGACCACAGCACAAAACAAATGCACAGCTGTCGTTATCGGCACTCAAGCGGAGAGAGGGTGAATTGTGGAAGTAAGTAAAGCAAAGATGGTGTGTTGGTGTGGAACTTGCAGCCGGTACAGACTAATTACTTTCAACGTTTGTACCTGATTGCGACGATGTCGTCCGTTTTCGACTGGCGCGCAGTGGTTTTTGTTTTGTAATCTTCGATTTGACGGCCACAGTTTATACTTAAAAGCTGTTAGTGTAGGTCAATCCATCAGAAATCTTACATGACGATCTAGGCAGACCAGGCTGGTGGCCTGGGCCAGTGAGAAACCAACAGAGGGAGCACCAATGATGAAGAGGGAAAGAGGGATTGCTGCCAAGTAGAAGTAGACATTAACATGGTGGAAATTCAGTCCACCTCTGGAACCATTTAGGACATAGCCTCAATGTGAGTAAATACTCCAAAAGTGTCAACAGGAGGACTGCATGTTGAGGAGCCCAGAGTTATTTTCCAGGAATGTAACAGTCAGTGGAGACATTTTAATGGCATAGCTGCTGTGCCTCTTTTACTTTATCTCGACATGGAACAGAAACAAGACCCTCCCTCACACTAAATGTTTATGTACTTTCATTGTCCATAAGTATTGATGTATTTGTGCAGGTGTACGCAAGTTTATCACTGTTGAAGCCATGCTCCTGGTTCATAGTAAGATAGGTGCCACTCATTTTACTGTCGAAGTGATATGGACCTGCGACCTGCAGCAGTTTGTGCTTTATCAGTGGGGACTTACCCTCATTGCTGGACTAACGCCACTCTCTTCTCTTATGGTTGGGACTTTCGTCACTTTGTCACAGCATTCCTGGACTTACGCTGCTGACTTAGCTTATGGTTGGGACTTACGTCACTTTGTAACAGCATTGCTGGACTTACGCCGTTTTGTCACAGCATTGCTGGACTTGCGCTTTTCTGTCAGCTTATGGTTTGGACTTACGCCATCTCTCATCCAACTGATGGACTTATGTCATATTTCAGTATTTTCCAACACAAAATCTATTATAGATATTTACATGCCCCTTTCACCCACTTACAGTAAATGAAAATTTCTACCACTTGTGTAAATATCTCATTTTTTGAAAATTTTGGACTTACGTCACTTTGTCAAAGTACCAGTGATGTGTTGCTGCCAAAGGACAATCAGCTGACACTTTTACTACCAAAATGAGAAGGTAAGGTAGCTTATAGTGGATGCAGCAGCAGACATTTAATCCTGACTGTTTCTTGCAACTGTTTCAATTTTATCTATCTACTGATCACCCTGCCTTTTCTTGTGACAGATGATATGCCTTTTGAAAGCCACAAAATATGTCAAATTTAGTTTCCAATTGTAAACGGAGAGGAAGCTGAATTCCTGACTGGCAATGATTGACATGAAACTGCAATGGGTTTGTATGTTGTTTGGAATGTGAAGTGATGAACAAGCCAGTTCATCCCCTTTTTTTTGTTCATTTAAAAATAGGGCATCAAAGGCAAGCCTGAGCAGCTTCACAAGAAGCAAGGTAAGCTACTGAAATAACTAGAGCTATAGTAATTTCATGACAGTCCTTTTATTCCACCCTAACAGTTTGGTTTCTCTCTCTGTGTTTTAGTTATTTCATCTTAGTGTGAGAATTGAATGAGTGGAGAGAGTGTGTGCACCCACGTCCTGAATGTTATGCTTATTTCTTGTCAGTTGATTAAGAATCTTTAAAGTTCAAAATCAAAAGAGAAATTTAGGTACATACAGCCAAGAATGTGAGTCTGGAATCTGTACTGTTATTGATTGTTTGCCTTCAGTTTAAAAGAAATATGTAGCACATAGCTAACCCAGTTTAATGACGTTTCATAGGCAACTTTGTGAAACTGATTTCAGTGTCAATGTATATCTGTTTTCTCTGCAGAATCCTGGAATGTGGAAGGCCAACTTTCTTAGAAAACAAGTAGGCATTTGGCCTGTCATGCTTTCTCCAGTGAAAGAGAAATCTTGATGCAACTTGTTAATCATGAAATGAGAACCAAATTTTTGATCTGGTTCGTAACTAGTTTTAATTGTTCCATAATTTGAGGATACCACTTCTGTTTCTTTTTATATAAGTGTGTTTTTTGCTGTTGCAGGATGAGGCATTTGCTAAGTGTTTGTTTACGTCAGACTGGTAGCTGATGTATGTTTACGATGTTGGCACTGTCACGAGGTGATGTGCTTTGAGGACTAGAAAAAAGGTATTGCATGCTTTAACAAGACGACTACCTTTGAGGTGAGCAAACCTCTTTAACCTTTGTTTCCCACTCTTCAGAGGTCTATTTACATTGCCTCAATTCATTTTGGTGGAAGTGTTTGCCGCAGCCAATGGTAAACTGTAATTCTTCTACTTGTGATCTTTTGACAGTGATTATTACTCCCTTGTTTAGAGCCAAGAAGCCCTTTTAGAGAATGTTCTATTCAAAGGGTAGATTGTTGCCTGTTTCGGCTTGAATAGCTCACTAAGCAAGGATATGGACACCTTATATGTGTATAGCTTCCAGTCGACTTCTGCATTTTTTTGTATCCAGTTCCGCTGTTTCTAATGGATCAATACGACATCCTAGCTTCATTCCACTTCTCTAATGTGCTGCTGCTGTGCTTTGCTGTAATGTACCTCTGTTTTTTCCGCTTGTCTTGTCTACTTCCCTGGACTTTATAAAATCTGAAATGTGCTTGTGGGTGATCAGATTTAACCTTTTCTCTGGCCTCTGGATCAATACAGCAAAGTTAATTTATGTCCCATCTCTACAGTGCTGCTTGTGTGTTTATCTGTGTCACAGATCCACAGCAAGGCTGCAGTTATCAGCTTTCACATCTCCAAAGTGGTAGCCCTATCTAATTCTGCACTCCAAGTGTAAGGTGAGTCTTACACAAAATTTTTCATCAAGAAATAAGTATATTACTGTTTATTTTTCTTGTTTGTGCTTTCTTAGATTATCTGGCCAGTCTGTTGACTTTGTCAAATCTAACTCTTATCAACTGCTTCAATGCCAAGTACAGCATGCTCTTTCAACCCTTACCCTAATTCAACCTTTTGACCGGCTGCTGCATTATTTCAATACCTTAAAAAACATCCCATCTGAGAAATGTGGCTTCTCTGTGCCCTAATGGTACTATATTTTTGTGTGTTGCAGGTCTCAAACAAGATCCTCCAGCCCAACTTCTACCTGCTGAGTGCTGAGATAGAAGTCGCAGTCTTTGCTACCTCATTTCCATTCGCAATAGCGGACTCCAGCAACCGTCTCCAGCTTCTTCTTGCTTGTCTGCAAGAATTTCCAACCACCATCCTTCTACTTTTGCATTGTAAGGAAGTTTCATTGAAGTTGACATGGGCAGACATGCATCTGTTCTAACTCAAATTAGGATCAAATCACAGTTCTGTCGCTTTTTTTTGCTTAAATGTTACTCTTATCATCTGTTTCCCAGGTCTACAAAAAGTTCCAGTTCCAACTCAGACGACCAATCACAAGCTCCTGCCGCACCTGGTTTTGAGCTTCATTGACTTATTTTCAGTACAAGGTGAGTCCTGAAACCACCTTTTTATGACTGCTGTGCTCTAGATTCGTCTGGAAGGTTTATTGAAAGAAATAAGCCTTTTTCAAGTTCAATGTATTTTTTGTTAGAAGTTGCAATTTTTTTATTAGTGTGCTTATTTTCTCAATCTCTTGGCGATGACTTTTTTGTCATTTTGAGCATGTTCATCTCTTAGTTTAAATAATTACATTTTAAATTTGTTTCTTTGTGTTCCAAATTCACTCTTCTGATGTCAATAACACTTTCTTGAATTTTTTGAAAATAATAAGTATCACAGAAAACAGACTAAAATGTGCGTCTTTTAAAAAAATATGTTCTCACTTTATTTCATTCTGTTTCTTCTTGGTCTAGACCCCCAATTTTGCTCAAGGCATCTTCAATGCTTCCGGCTGTTAAAACTATGGCCTTCTGGGAAGTCTCTGCCGTCATCAATGCTCCAGGAGACATGAAATGTCTCTTTGACAACAGTTGTAAGCCACAGATCTGCCTTCATTGAGGTGTGGTGCCTGTCAAGCCAACGTTCTCTTCATTTTTTTAAGTACATGATTTCCTTAGTTATGTCTTTAAGACTTTTACCAAGCATATCTCTTTTGACAATTTTATGCTTGATTGAATACTTCTGAACACCCTTCTCTGTTTCACCTCTAAAACGTAGCTTAGCAAACGTAACCTTTGGTTAACGGCTTTTGGATGTTATTCGTCAGATATGTAATCCGTGTGCTTTTATTTTCACAGACAAACTGCGTGAGGAATGAGGAAGAGAGAGGTGAATTCGATTTTCAAAGGATCAGTTTTATTCAAGACACATGTTTTAATTAAAGTGGCAGTTATGAAGCCGTTTTCATGCCACACAATTAATCTCAATAGAACTGTTCTTGGCAGATGTGCTCACCTGGGTATTGCTATGAAAGGTGAGTATTTGTAAGTTGATTGGTTTCTATTAGCTCTGTTCAAGACAACTTTATATATTGGACCCTTAACTTTTCTGTTCCATCTTCCTTACACTGCTGTGGCTGGCTTATCTTATCTTTTTTGCTGTCTGTTCACTCTATTTTAATTGGAATGCCAAGGTGAAATTTAAAATCATTAGTAGTGACTGATCGCATTTAAGATGATTCTAGAGTATGGTCAATGTTCACTTTGAAGAGATGTTTCCATTTTCCATAATCACGTTTTCCATTTTGTTTTGATGAAATGGGTGCCCAAGTACCTCTGAGAAGTTTGCTTACATCTTTCATCACATTATTACTACAGTGTGTAAGAGTTTAAACTGTAGAATTTTGATAAATAGATTATCTAAATTTTTAAATTTAAATGCAACTTGTATCTGGTGACAGATCTGAGGACCTAGTGACTGATTTCAGTATCAGGTGACCTAGGGTGCAGTAGAGTAGGTTCTTCCAATAGCGCAACCCTTTTAATGCTTCTTTATTAGCTCAATACCTGTCCAATGTCCAGCCTGTGACACTTCTTCCAGAGAGAGGCAGGCTTGTTGTATTCACATTTAAGGTAAAAGTAGTGCATGTTTAATTTTGATCTCCTTTTTCTTCCTTTCTTTTAAACTGCCTTTCTGCTTCCTCTTTCCAGTCACAAAGTCAAACAATGCTAGCAACATTCTAATTACCCCTCTCACTTGAGAAGAATGTGCATACTTAATTGTTGCTGCTACTTTGTGTGGCAAAACATTGGATCATATCTTCTATTGGCTGTCACTTCTGCTTGTGCATCAATAGAACATCTTAGCTTCAGCCCCCTTCTCAAACATGTTGTTGCAATGCTATGTTATAATGTGCCTCTGTTGTTGCAGCTCCACCAGAAAACTGTTGAAAGCACCTTCGACGACTCCATTCTGACCTTGAGCTTCGCTGCAACTGCCTGCCTTTTCTTCTGTCGCTGCATTCAAAGGTATGTTTCTTATCCCCCTGCTCCTGGCTGCTTGTCTATTCAAATCCAGTGTCTTGTTTATTGTAACCATTGTAACATAACTTCCAATTTTCTGCTTGTTATTGGCAATGTATTTCAAAGACTTGCAATCAAAAGACCTCATTTTTCTCAATGCCAAAGTAGGCACATTTCTTTGAAGGATATTCAGGCTAGATCATTTCTCAATTTTCCTCTGCATGGTTTTGACAGCCAACTCAATATCCGTGTAGAACTGGCTTCTTCATGCCATGCCACAGCTGTTGTTACTTTTTTCATTGTTGTTACATTCGGAGTGTGGAGAGGTGAGGCTTGAAACCCATGGCCAAGTCTACTCGATTCTAGTTGAAAGTTTGTTTTAAAGACAATTATTTTTCACCCAAAGTTTCCGTTGTGTTTTGCTGGTATTTAACCATTTTATTGAATTTTCTTCATACCATAGTTAGCCAATCAATTTTCAGCGTTCTTATTACTCATCTTTGCTTTTAAATTTTGTCTCTGTGTTTTCTTCATTCACTGTCTCTGTCTAAAACATGTCGTTGCTGTTTCTTCATATTTTGTGTCTGTTTATTGCAGCTCCACCAGAAGGCCTCTGTTAGCATTTTTGATGACTGCATTCTGGCCATGACCTATGCTGCTAGTGGATGCTCCGGCTGCTGTTTGCATAAATAGGTAAGAGTTGCAACACTTGGTCCAGATTTGCAGTAAGTTACATTTCAATGCACTGAAATTGGAAAATAGGTTCCTTATTTTTATATTTTAAGTATTTGCACCTTTTTATTATGTCACTCAATCCAGTTATCTTTTTTTGCTAATGCTAATGTTTGCCCACTGAATACAAGTTGTTTTCATCTTGTTCATTGCTCATTTTCCTTTTGAAGTTTTGCATGTTACTACAAGATGTCTTTTGGTTATTTCCTTGTCAACCTTTTAGAGCTGAATCAACGTCATTTGTATAGATGAGTTTCCATGCTGTTTTCTTCCTTTCCTATTATGTCTTCTGTTTGTTGCAGTATTAGAGAAGGAATCGGTGTGCTGGTTCAGCTGTTCGATTCTGGCTGCCTGTTGTGTTATTCTTCTTGCAGCTGGGTCTGCTGTCATTGCATTGAAAGGTAATCCTTTGAACCTGCACTGAATTCCAGTATTACATTGGTTTTAAAATATTTCTGTTTGTGCAATATGTTGAAATGGTAACCATTAAGGCAGACCAATTTTTCTTTATCTTCAGCCAAAATGACTGCTTGTTGCTCTTGAATCTGTGATATTTGATCACTTACCTTCTCACAGCTTTGGCCTTTCTGTATCATAAACGTAGGTTTTTATTTTCATTGAAGCTGTGCAACAAGACGTCTAGCCTCCTTAATACTACTGTGACTGCCTGACATGTTTCGTTGTCTGTTCACTACATGATTTATTAGAATGCCAAGTTAAGAATTGAAATTAATTGCACTGGTTCTAGTGCATGGGCAATTAGAAACAAATGTTTTCTTTTTCCATCCCTATTTATTTCATCCAAGCAATGCGGCTTCCCTGTGCTGTAATGATACTTTGTTTATGTGTGTTGCAGGTCTCAAACAAGACTCTTTAGGCCAACTTCTACCTGCTGGTATGGAAGATGCAGTCCTCGCTGCTTCAATTCCACTCTGCAACAGCAGTCTCCACTAACCGTCTCCAGCTTCTTCGTGCTTTTCTGCAAAGATTCTTGACTGCCATCCTCCTCATTTTGCATCGTAAAGAAGATTGATTGAAGGTGACATAGACAGCTGAGACGACTACTGAAGAGGTGCTGCCTCGCCTGGTATTGCGCTGCGATTCATTAACTTATATGCAGTACAAGGTGAGTCCTGAAACCACCTTTCCATGACTACAGTGCCCTGCATTTGTCTGAAAGGTTTATTGGAAGAACTAAGCCTACTTCATGTTCAATCTAATCTTTTTTTGTTTGAAGTTGCAAACACTAGTCACCGAGTGTGCTCATTATCTCTAATCTAACTCTCAGCCATTACTCTTGTGCCATTTTGAGCGTATTCCTTTGACCTGTTGAGAAATGAAGCAACTTGCAAAGGAGCAGTCTAAAATTTATGTTGCAAATAATAATGGTTATCAAAAAAAACCACTTCAAGAAGATACTAAATAACTAGCGTGAACAACTATAAGTCGTAGTCCAGTCCAGAACGTTTTCAGACCTCTGTATTTCAAGGGCACTTCGGTAACTGCAGTTCACTTAATTATGACTGCTTCCTTTGTCATTTGAACCCTTATGCTTTGAACAAAGAAATAACTGTCATTTCTGAAACTTAATGTATAAGCACATTAATGTAGAAGGAAGCCTTCATCCCTTTAAGAGCCACAGTCTTTGAACAATGAGAGAATTCACAATAATAAGGCATTTAGTTGCTTAAGAAATGAGAAATTACACACTAAGGCAATGCTAAGACTTGAGTCAGGGGCTGGAGAAGGCTTTTGATGGTGTGCACATCCCAAGTGTTAGCCAAAACCCTCTTCCTTACATGAAGTGGTGTGTTAGGGCCAGATGTGAAATTGACTGGTAGGCCCATCAAATTTTCAATTTCTGAATAAAAGGGGTATCCAGCCCTTTGATCATTGTCAATCACTGGGAGACGTCCACCTAAGCATTGGAATGGCACACGGACAAAAGTTAATGACATTCACAATAAAACAGGATCAGTGCACTTTGGCAAAACATACCTTTAGACAGGTTTGTGAGATTAGAAGTGAAGGTTGGAAGGAGTTTGACTTGTGCTATTCTGCCTGATCCGCAAAGGTAGTTTTGCAGATTCTCCTCTGTTTCTGACCTTGACGTCTGCAATGCAACTATCTGTTCCTGAAATGCAAGTCATAAGACACTGAAAAACAGTATCTTGTCGCAGTTTTTTTTAATTACTTGAATGAAGCTACATTACCTTAGTAAAATGAATGTTTGTCCAGAAAAACCTGCGAACAGTGACATGTTTTCATTAAAAGCTTAGTTATTCAGTGCAGTTTATATCAGTTTTTAGCAGACTTACCGTTCCTTCTTCATTCCTGTAAACTGGGACGCACACAATTTGATCGGTTCACACCCAAGGTACCTTAAATGCCAAAAATACATTTGTGATAAACAATTTATTGACAAACTACAGGTATTCACAAATAAAGAAATCAAATTACTTTGAAATTTCATGTTTAATGTTGACAGACATGGAAGAGACATTCTCAAAGAACCATTTATATTTCTCAGTCCTTTTGTGAAGATAGGCCTGATACTGAAAATATAGGTGTACTCTTAGAAACTCATAAAACATAATTCCACTTCCCGTTTCATCTGCAGACAAAAGAAAGAGTCACAGTGATTAATCAGGCTACAAACTAACTGGTATATGTTGTTACCACAATTGTGTTTCACCATTCAGTCCTTTGCGTGCAGGATTGGCACCAGAAAAATCATTACAGGGACTGAAACAGTCAATTGTTTTAACTCACACAAATTTTTACTTCAAAAACCGTTGTTTCAGGTAATCTCACCTGCCCCCAAAAAGTAAATCTATGGGTCCGAGTTCTTTCAACTTTGGGAAATCTAGAGCCCTGATATCTCCCAACTGGACTGTATCATTACCAAAATTGAATCTCTGTATTGCCTTGCAGTGCTCATCTATTTCCGAAGAATAGTAACATTCTGGTATTATTCCAATTTGTCGGAGGGCTACCAGACCGCTGGATATGCCATCAAACAAGGAAAGCACAACAGGCCTCTTACTGATGATCTGATCTTCACCAATTTTCAACTCCTGGTACTTAGTGTATGGTTTCAGATCAAGATTCCGTAAGATGACATGACAATTCTACAAAGGAAAACACAACACCCAATTAAAAAAATTTATCATGGTTAGTGTAGTGTCCGTCAAACTAGAATCGTTGTTGGCCCAAAGTCGGCACCATAATCTACTGTCAGACCCACTAGCGCCACTGGCGGCTATACCGGAAACTACACCCTCGCTCCTCCAGGGCAGCCCGCTGGCTGACACTTGCAATCCGGACTCGGCTACGGCTACTTGTGTTTCCTTATCTTCCCGACTATTGAACCACATCCAGTAACATCATCAGGACATAACATTTGGCGACGAGGAGTTCGACGAGCGGTACCGGGCACTGTCAAGTAAGTCCCTAAGGGAAATGAAGTGTTTCTGTACTGTGTGTTTGTGAACCGACTCTGCCGGCACGCCGACCGTCAAATGCGGGCCGGTGCAGCCAGCAGGCCGGCACCACGTGTGCGGACACTGCCCCAGTAAGCGGGGCTGGGCAAAGCCAAGCCGAACTCTTTTTTGGCTGGTGGCGTGTTTTTCCAGAGGACAATTGTTTGGAACTATTGTTCAAAATGCCACCGAAGGAAGAAACGGGCCCTGCGAGGGCCGATCCCAAGGTGCTCCAGCACTTCAAATTTGCTGAGTATCCAACGGATGGTTCGGTGCACTGGGAAACGTATGAGCTCGCTTGGGACTTTGCCCTGCAAGCAGCGGCAGTGGAGCATCCAGACGACATGAAGGCTCTGTTGCTTGCCCGTATCGGGCTGGAAAATGTGCAACTGATCGCGTCCTTGGTAGTCCCTGACAAAATCAAAGACGTCGGTTATGATAAGTTGATATCCACGCTGCGGGCCCACCTTGGGGCAAAAGATTCAAAACACGTGTGTGTAGAGCGGTTCAGGAACAAAATGCAAGGGTCAAATCCTGTGAAAGTGTGGGTTGCTGAGTTGCGGCGTCTTGCTTCCTTTTGTGACTTTGGCACCGCTTTTGATAAAGAAATGGTGTCGCAGCTTGTCCGCGGCGTAAGCCGCAAGCAGGACAAGGTGCGCCTCATGGAAGAGGAAAAGTTGACATTGGACAAAGCATTGCAATAGACTATTCTACTCGACCGCGAGCGAAGAACAAGAAGAATCACAAAACCGGAAACGGCTGGGAAAAAGAGGGAGTGGGGGGCGGGCTTCTCTCCGCGCGCGCCACCTAGCGGCTGCTCCCCACTCCCTCTTTTTCCCAGCCGTTTCCGGTTTTGTGATTCTTCTTGTTCTTCGCTCGCGGTCGAGTAGAATAGTCTATTGCTGAACGCGTGGGAACTGGCGCGGGAGGAGAGCGGGCAGCTGGCCCATGAGCCCAGCGTGCACGCGGTCCGTGCCCGCGGCCAGCCCTCAAAGGGGCAAAGCGAAAAAAATGATCAAATGACGCCACAAGCTACGCCGCCCGGCGCGGCACCGCAGCAGCCTCAAGCAGGCGGCGGCAAGCCGGCCGGTAAGAAAGGGCCCTGCCCGACATGCGGCCACAGCCCGGCGCGTCAACACCAACAGCAACAGCAAGCGCCAGCACAGCAGAATCCGGCGGCGCGGTCCCGCAAGCCCTGTCATAGGTGCGATGGAGATCACAGCCCGCACACGTGCGTGTTTATAACCGCTACTTGCGACTATTGTAAGAAGGTAGGGCATATCTTGTCAGCTTGCATCACACGGAAGCGTGACGAAAAAAGCAAAGCCCAGCAGTGGGCACAACAACAACAACATCAGGGGCAAAGCCGCCCCACCCCACCCGCAGCCGCGCCGAGCTCGAGCGTGCCGCCCGGACAAGCCGGGGCAAGCGTAAACATGCTCGGCGCCGCTCCGGACGCGGCGGGGAATGGAGATGAGTGGGAGGCTGGCTACGCTCTGTACCAAATGACAGGTCCTACGGAGCTGCCCATTTCTAGGGAAGCAATGCGTTTGGACTTGTGCATAGACGGACAGTGGGTACCGGCAGAGCCCGACACGGGGGCAGGCGCTACCCTCATGTCAGAAAAAGATTTTGAGGAGATTTGGCCGGGCCGGAAATACACCCCGTACAGTATGACGCTCCGTCAATACGACGGCAGAGGCGTGAACATTGTGGGGAAATGCCACGTGCAGGTGCAGAGCGGTCAACACTATGCTATGGTGATGCTGCTAATCGCAGCAGGGGACGGGCCGTTCTTGGTAGGCCGCGATTGGTTGCGGTCCCTAGGGTACACCCTAGCCCAGCAGCGAGTGGCGTTAGTCAATCACTTGGCGCCGCCAGCTCAGCCCGAGTCCGGGGCAGCCCCGGCAGAATTTCGTCGCATGGATTGTTTCCAGCCGGGGCTGGGAGAGTATAATGGGCCGCCAGCGTCGCTGTCGGTACGCCCTGGCTCTGCACCGGTCTTCCTAAGGGCAAGGCCGTTGCCTTTTGCGAAAAAGGCACTTGTAGGGCTGGAAATAGATTCCATGGTGGCCAGGGGAATTCTGTCCCCCGTGGACGAGGCGGACTGGGCCACTCCCATCGTATGCATTGAGAAAAACGATGGCTCGATCAGGATTTGCGGGGACTATAAGTCGACCGTCAACAAGTATCTGAGGGCGGACAGCTACCCGCTGCCCACGCTCCAGGAGGCGTTCGCAAGCCTGGCGGGGGGGAAAGTCTTCACAAAGTTGGACTTGAAGATGGCCTATAACCAAGTGAAGTGTGACGAGGCCACAGCCCAGCTCCTGACTCTGAATACTCACAAGGGGCTTTACAAGGTGAATAGGCTGCCATACGGCGTATCTCGGGCACCGCCATTATTTCAAAGGATTATTGATGGACTGCTGAAAGGACTGGAGGGGGTGGTAGTGTTGCTGGACGACATACTGATAAGTGGAGCGGACCTTGCCCAACTTCGGGCTCGAGAAAAGAGCGTCCTGGACAAGCTCAGCGCCGGGGGGCTCCGGTTGAAATTGTCGAAATGCCGATTTGGGGTGACCCAAGTCCAGTATTTAGGGCACGTCATTTCGGCGCAAGGCCTAGCACCTGTAAATGACAGGGTGGAGGCGCTCAAGGCAGCGCCCGCCCCCGAAAATTTGCACCAGCTGCAATCTTTTCTGGGAAAGCTAGCTTTTTATGAGCGATTTCTGCAGGGACGGGCCACGGTGGTGGCGCCGCTCTACAAGTTGCTTCGAAAGGAAACTCCTTGGGAGTGGGGGCCGGAGCAGCAAAAGGCTTTTGAAGCAGCAAAGCACTTGCTGTGCACATTTCCGGTGCTCTCTCACTTTGACATGACGCTGCCAATCATCATCAGTGTAGATGCCAGTGACGTGGGAATAGGCGCGGTGCTGGCCCACATCTACCCAGATGGCAGTGAGCGGCCCGTGGCCTACGCGTCGCGCGCGCTCACCCCCGCGGAAAAGAAGTATGCAGTGATTGACAAGGAGACCCTCGCAGGCGTGTGGGCGGTCAGCTCCAAATTTCATCAATACGTGGCGGGGCAAGAGTTCACGCTCTATACAGACCACCGCCCCGTAGTGGGGTTGCTCAGCAAGCCAATGTCACCAACGGCCAGTTCCCGAATGGTGCGGTGGCTTCTAACTCTCAGCAACTATACCATGAAGGTTGAGTACAGGCCAGGGCGGTGCAATGCCAATGCCGATGCGCCCGGGTAGAATAAAATATTCGAGGCGGATCCGTTTCTGGTCCGCGCGGCGGACGGCGGAGTGCGCGCCCTGGACGCGCGCGGATCCGCCCCGGATCCTCTTTGGCACCTTCGCGCTCTCTGGCAGTGACACCCCGCGCGGAGTTGTGCTGTCCCTGTCTTGGCGTGGCCTGCACGCGGGCTGTCCGTCGCCCCGCCCTGGTGGCGCGCGTTCCGAGCTCTCTCCTTGTTGCGGCCGTCGCACCTCGTACTGACAGTCGTTTGGCAAATAAGCGCAGCGCGCCTCCGTCACGCCCGCCGCCGTCGCGTCGCGGTCGGGCGGGGGGAACGTCACCGCTGCCGGCCGGGCGGCGTCCTCTCGCGGCGCTGCGGCTGCGGTGCGCCCGCGGTCCGTGTAGCGCACCGCCTACGAACTGCAGCCCGGCGGTGCGTCCGCGCTCCGTGGCGCGCTCCGGCTGCGAAGTCCGGCACGACAATATCGCTCATCTCCGTTGCGCTCCGTGTGGCAAGCTCCCCTTGAGTCTCCTGGGGGTGACTGCTCTCGAGTAGCGCCGCGCCGCGCCCTGTCGTTATGGCCCGGCCCCACCTCGTGTGCATGCTGACGGTCGGAGCCCCAGCGCAGTGCGTCACGCCGCGTCCGGGGCAACTGCATTCTCGTGGCCTCGTAGGCGTTCTGATCCGCGTGGCCCCAGCGCAGTGCGTCGCGCCGCGTCCGGGGCAACTGCATTCTCGTGGCCTCGTAGGCGTTCTGATCCGCGTGGCCCCAGCGCAGTGCGTCGCGCCGCGTCCGGGGCAACTGCATTCTCGTGGCCTCGTAGGCGTTCTGATCCGCGTGGCCCCAGCGCAGCGCGCGTATCGCAGGCGCTTCTGGTTTTTTGGGGGGGGGGAGGGAATGTCACGTTTAAATGTCACATAAATTTTAATTGTCGACTGAGACTGAGGCAAACAAGTAACCGCAATACAAAATATTCTACAGTTTTACCCTTTACAAAAAACATTACATTTCTCTTAGTATTTACTTCTATCTACAGTTTTCTCCTGTGTTATGAGCTCATCCAGCATGAGCAGCCCGTCAGCGTCGGTCCTGAGTGCGGGCCGTGGGCCGCGACGGACTCGGACACGGGGGTCGATTTCTTCCTCGCTGTCGCTTTGGCCCTCGGGGGTGGCGACGGCTCCGAGGGCGGCCTGCTGCTCGTCGTTGACGGTGAAGTCAGTGTCGCGGGCGGAGTTGGCGCCCTGCCCACTCTTCTTCCGCAGGAGGGCTCCAAAATCCGCTCTTTCCGCCTTGTCGCCGGGAGCCTTCTTCTTCTGGCGTGGAGTCCCCACCTGCCGCTTCGCCTGGTCCTTTTTGCCGTGGAACTGTTTTTGGATGCATCTCTGCACCGTAAACTCAGTCACGACCTCGCCGGCGTCGTACCCCTGCATATTCAGAAGCACGTCCGTGGTGATCTTGGTCAGGTGTGGCAGGTCCTTCTCCAGACTCATCCGGTGGCTCAGGTGCAGCTCCTCGCCGTCCTCGGTCCTTGTCACGTTGACCCTTTCCTTTGTGTCGGTGGTGGTAAAGTTGGTCCCCTTCAGGTTGATCTGCTGACCAACCCCGGGTTCCATGATATAGTCGATCACGCGCTTCACCGCCTCCTTCACCTTCTGGCCGCCCTTCATGGCGATTGCCCTCCGGAAGGCAACGTCGTGCTGCTTGCTACCTGCCGTGAGGTCGTTGACGGTCTTCACCTGCCATAGGACCTTGCACGGCAGGCTGAAGGAGAAGAGCTCCACGAAGGACGGCCCCGTCCCGGCCCCTGGTGCCGACGCCCCGGCGACGACGGCTGCCTTCAGACTAACGATCTCCCGGGACAGTAGATCGATGGCGTTCTCCATCCTCTGGGTCTGCAGGCTGTGCGCCACGTTGACCTGCCCCATCCAGAAGATGTAATCTGAAACATAGGGAATGGAAACCGCAGTTAGCGCCTTGCGAGCAGTCACCACGACAAACTGCCGCGCCGAAGGGGCTGCCTACCCTGCCGGGCGTCCTCCGCGCGGGCAGGTTATGCAGTCCCCGGACGCGTCGGTCTTGGGCCCCGTACTCACCGGACTCGAAGTTATTGTAGAACTCGACGTCCTTCATCTTGTTGGCCATCACTCTGAAGGCCGACGCTTCATGTTTGCCCAGTGTCGCCTGGAGTCCCCCGGGCATCTGGCACTGCGCGCAACGGCTGACAAGGTGGCGGTTGCGGTGCGCAGGCCCGCCGGCCGAGGTTCCAGGCGATGCAACCGTAGAGTCGAAGAGCTCCGTGGGCCCGCCAGGGAATGCCCGGTACGGGTGCCCTAAGAAGTCCGCCCGGTCGCTGCTGGCGGCGTGGGCGTTGGCGCTGCCGGAGCTGGACACGGCGAAGGCGACGATGCCGGGGCCGGTCGCCACGGCGCTGTGGCCGCTGGGGTTGGGTGAAGGGGCTGCGGCCGGGCCGGTGCAGCGCTTCTTCATCTGCCCCGTCGTCCCCAAGGACATCCTCTTGCCGCCGGCGTCATGGCTGCCGCTGATTGGCTGCCCCGTCCCCATGGACGGTCTCTTCCTCTTGGCAGGGTCGTCTTCAGCCTCGTCGTCGGCTTCGCCGGCGAGTTTCATGTTGTCTTCCTCCTCCTCGTCGTCAGAAACGGGGCCATCGTCCTCTCCCTGAGACTCTGTCTCGGTGAAGGCCATGCTCTTCACCTTCGAGTTCGCCTCGCTGACGTCACCTGCATCAGGAACGGATCAAAATGAGCATACTTTGCGGAGTCGTACTGGTTGCCTACCCAGGTTACAGCAGGCGTCTACTTACGGTAAGGGCCGCTCACGACGTCCACGATCCGCTCGACCCAATGCAGCGGGCAATTCGCCAACTGCCCCCGCAAGTCTGCGTTCCTGCACGCCAGCAGGTACGCCGCGTCGGGCTTGTCCCCGGGTTTCGGATTCAAGGCCTCCGGCAGCAGAGCGTCGACGGAGGCACCCTCGATCAGCGTGTCGTGGTCCGCCAGGATGAAGCGCTGGGGGAGCGCGTAGTAGTACGCCGCCGTACTGTCATTGTCTCCCTGATGGTCACGGACGACCCAACACCGATGACTGTGAACAGAAAACAAACAACAATGTAAAAAAACAGCAGCAAACATGCCGACGAACAGAGCGACACGAAGGGTACAGGGCAGTACCTCGGCGTCGTCGTCGGGGCCTGCAAGGTGGTGCAGCAGTTCCATTGCCACCACTCCTTGGTCCGTGTCAAACGCTGCCACTTTCCCAACTACTTTGTCCAGGTTTACTAGTCGCAGGTTGCGGTCCAGATCCTTCCGGTGCCCCAAGACGTGAATCCCCAGCCTGCTTGAAAGGATGGGGTACATGTACAGGTCCCTGCCGCGCCCGTACAGACGGCACACGAGTTGCACGCGGTCGTCGTGGTGCAGCAGGATTGTCGTGACGTACGCTATTCCCCAACCGCGCAGCATCACGTGCCGGTCCCCTGGGGTGGTCTTCGACACGCGGATATTGTGCTCTCCCCAGCGCACGCTCCGGACCTCGCACTTTGCAGGGAACGCAGTTCTCCGCCTGATCAGCTGCTTTCCGACGACAACGCGACAGTCTTCCACGTCGCACGATGCCTCGCCAGTGACCTCCGCCAGTCTCCGCTCTTGGAAGCGCGCCCACACTTGATCCATGAAGCGGAAGAAGGGGATAAGTCGACTTATCCCAAAAATGACTTTTTCATGGATTATAATACTTCAAAAAAATTCGAATCTAACTGTTTTAAACTTTTGCCTGAACTCCCCATAGAAAGGGAGCAAATCGACACAGAAAAAGGGGATAACTCCCCTTGGCTCCATTTACGATCACCTTGCAGTCCCAAAAAGGAGACAAGTCACGGAAAATTCACATGGCTCAATTTGAAAGTTGGAAAAGGAGATAAGTCAACTAAGGTTGTTATTCATTGGTGGGAAAAATGAGTTATCTCAACTTAAGTCCAAATGTCAAGTCTCGTTTCAACAAAATTTGACTTGACTCCAAATGTCGTGTTGCAAAAAGAGTCAAGTCGAATTTTTGTGCAGCGTTTCCAGGACACTTGGAATTTCATGTAATAAATGAGAAAAGAACTCTTCTTGGCGAGTTACGAGTGTCAGTAACACATCCAGAGCGATAATACTTATCACAACATTGCAATAAGCAGTGGCTGACTCACAGGTTACGTTACCATATTTTGGTCCATTGTAGCTGCAAAAAGGGCTGCCCACTGATTTGAGCAGATGAATACAGTCGTTGAGCCTGGCACACCGACTTGAGGGTGATAAAATAGGGTGACATGATCGAAACTTAAGATAAAAACATACGTTTTTCTATACTTTTGAACTAGCTGTTGAATCCCAAGGCAGCAAGCAGAAAACATTTTCAAATCGTAGCCAGTGTTGACAACCAATTGTACAACATTTACTGATATGTTGTTGTCAACGTGTACATTTTTCTCGGTTTGTTTCGCGCAAATCGTTTATATTTTTTCCACTGTTTTTTTTTTTAAATCCACAAACGCGACCAGGTTGGCATGGGCAAGATCACTGACACTCGTAACTCGCCAAGAAGAGTTCTTTTCTCATTTATTACATGAAATTCAAACGCTGCACAAAAATTCGACTTGACTCGTTTTGCAACATGACATTTGGAGCCACGTCAGCTTGTCTCTAAATTCAATTGGACATTTGGACACAAGTCGAGTTAACCCCTTTTTCCAATTTTTTTCCTGACTTGACTCCATATTCCATTCATTTGATGGAACTAAATCGACATGACTCTTTTGTCCACTTTGCGTATAGTGGCAAGTCTCCGAAACCCTAGAAGGAGCGGCCTGACCCCTCCAACTTTTGTCACATTTTTGAGCCATGCTTTATTGAATTATCACCATTCATGATATCATGTCAATTAGTTTGAATTGGTCCTGCAAACTGTTTTTTGTTTCTCCTGTAAAATGACTAAAAATGACTTATCCCCTTCTTCCGCTTCATGGATCACTTGCCTCACAGGGTGCTTGGGACCTCTTACTAGGTCGCACAGCGGCTTCATGCTGTTCTCGAAGGGGAAAGCGCTGAACGAATCGAGAGCACCGAGCCTCTCCACGTCGTCTGCTAAGTGTATGAGAGAGTGAGTGGAATACACGCCGAACTGCGCGCCGAACTGGGCGGGCGCCTTCGCGACGAACTGCCGGAGCAGGGACCGCGCCTGCTCCCTTAGACTTGAGTCTGTGCACAATCGGGGACAGCACAGTATTCTGCCGGCGCAATGCAGCCGGAGGGCAAGGTTGTACCGGCTCCTGGTCAAGCCGCTCCGTGTCAAGAACAAAGGAACGCCGTACAGCAGAAAGGTCCTCGCTTGATGTGCTTTCCACCCAGCGCTCTCTGAAAAGCTCTCCAGCCTCCTCTGGAACTCGACAGGCCATGCCCCCTTCTGGCGCTTTACGCGCTCATCTATCAACTTCACCTGCTGAACGCTCAGGCCTTCCCCTTTCTGACGACACTCTTTCAACTGCTCGTATGTCGTCTTTGGCACGCCGTCCCTGCGCACCGTCGTCTTTGCCTTGAACAGCATCTTGCCCATCACCAAACGCGAACACATCTTTTTAACGACCCTGAGAAAAAGCACGTGCATGGGCTCGACGACAAATGACTTGACTGGACATACCGGAAGTTCTGTCAAGATACTGACTTCCTTGTGATGATGCGCCGGGTCTGCCCTGGCGCGGAACGAGGCCTCTGTCCGCGGCGGCGCGTTCATTTGGCCCCGATAAACCGTCCGCCCTGCGAACGAAACGCCGACAGCAGTGCACCGCGGACAGCCTGAGTGCCCACGGTGCCCCAAAACGTTCTTGGCGAACGCCATAGCAGGAGAGTCGCAGACCCAAGCTCTCAATGATACAGCGTAACGCACACCATCGACGACGAGACCGTCCTGCAGAAGGACCTTCAACTCATCAACAGTGCGCCGGAAGTAAATGTTGCTGCTGCATGGTTTCTCCCTGCCCCCGTACAGCCCTGCGGTGACTGGACGGTTGCCCAACTCCCACACTATTATCTGAATTGGCCACAAACACATCTTGGTTTTGATATTGTACGGGTTGCAACCATCAACGGACACCATGAGTGACAGGGAGGGGCCTACCGACTTGCCCGCAGCCACCGCCGCCCGGACGACGGCAGTAAGGACGTGCGCTACCCCAAAGTGTATGTACTCGCCCTTACTCATCTTCTCCACAGGGGCTGCCGGCGCGTTGCAAGTCCCGTACAAGGCCTTAGCAGAACGCGGCAACGTCTGCTCCGCACCGGGGACGTAGCGCCTCAAACCTTCCAGCAGTGACTCGACGGCTGGGTGCTCCAAGTTGACGCGCAGACTCCACTTCCGAATGAATTCCCTCAAATCTGGGGGCCACTGCACAAGGTCTGCTTCTCGCACTACTGGGACTGCCGCTGGGGACTGCGTCTGCGCCTCTCTCTCGGGCGTGCTCCGACCACAACGACCATCGAACAAAAATGAAAAGTCCGCCTCTGGTGAATTGGGCGGTGCCTGTCCAGGGGTCAAAGGTGGAGTGAGGCCGTCGGGCAAGTCGGGCAAGTCGGGCGATGTGTTCGGCGGTGTGGCTGTCGCGGCCGCCTCATTGACAGGATCAAGAGGGGGATCGTCGCCACTTTCTTCCACAAGATCTCGGTAAAACTGTTCAATGTCATCACTGATGCCAAAGGGGTCGGGACTGAAAAGTGCGTCAATGTTCTCGTTTAGTCGTCTCGGGACGTCACGCCGCACTCTTCTGCGCGCCACGTTGAATCGTCGCGCCATGACTCGTGTCTAGCCTCGCAGACGTTCCAACCTGGAAAACAGTTCCAACCTCCTACAGGGCTGCCTGGTACGCGCATACAAGGGGAAATAATCTTGAAGAAAAAGTGCACACAAAAGTGCAACGAGACCAAGTATTGAATTTCTGCTAAATTCAAAGAGTTCTCCGTACAAATATATTTAAATCTTCAAAATTATATCAAGTTAAAATCGTCCTTCGACGGCTACAATTCATCAAAATTCATTCCCCCTTGGTCACGCATACGCGGAAAACCAAAACAGACATGTTGTACTTACTACTGTTTGGATCCGTCCCGTGCCTGCTGTCTCTGCGACGCCTTGGTGACAATCTTCGTCATCGCCGTTGCCTCTGCGTTGAAGGCCGTCGAAGTGTCGTCCCCGAACTTCAGCCGCAATTCGATCACAATGTTCCTATCGACAGATTGACGACACTGATGCACGGCACAACTGGACGCGCGCCCGTCTTCCTTGGACGCAGCTTCAGGTGACGGAAGAAGGATGAGAAGCGCAGCGGACGCACTTGTCTCACAGATACCCTGCCTAGCCTGACTGCAGTGGACTAGCTAATGATGTACTGTTCCGGGCGATCGCTGAGCTCCGTGTGCTGCTGCTGCTGCTGCTGGTTCTCCTCTCCCGCCCCGCCGTGCCCGCCCCGCACGTTGTCCTGCCCGCTGCCCGTCGTCCTGCCCGCCCTCGCTGTGCCGGGCGCCCGGCACCCCCGGCCGCCGCCCCGGCCCCCGCACTGCACCCCTCGCCCTCCCCCGCCGCCCCTCAGCCTAGCGCAAGGCTCCGCCGTGCAGCCTGCAGCCCCACGGTGGGTTGCGGTAGTAGCAACCCCAACCCCCCCACTCTCCGCAAGACGCGGCGGGAAGGACATTGGACGTAATGTCCAATGTCCGTGGGCCTACCACTGCGGCGCAGTACGCCTCGCGGGTTGCCTGACTTGACTTGACCACACATTTTGCCTACTTACAGGCGTTTTTTATGTCTGCATGTGGAATGTGTTCCGATTATGTACACACATTGCAGTGCCCCACCCCCCCCCCCCCCCCACCCCCCCCCCCCCCCCCCCCCCCCCCCCCCCCCCCCCCCCCCCCCGGCGCGCGCTCGGTCCTTGCCGGGTGCGAGGACACTGGACAAGATGCACAACGTCCTGGGGGACTTCGTGCTGGACGTCCAGAGTCCCGCGCCCCGCCGCGCCGCTGGCCGCTGCGCAGCGACAACCCCCTCCATGACACCAGACGGACTCTGGACACGATGCACAACGTCCTGGGGGACTTCGTGCTGGACGTCCAGAGTCCCGCGCCCCGCCGCGCCGCTGGCCGCTGCGCAGCGACAACCCCCTCCATGACACCAGACGGACTCTGGACACGATGCACAACGTCCTGGGGGACTTCGTGCTGGACGTCCAGAGTCCCGCGCCCCGCCGCGCCGCTGGCCGCTGCGCAGCGACAACCCCCTCCATGACACCAGACGGACTCTGGACACGATGCACAACGTCCTGGAGAACTTCGTGCTGGACGTCCAGAGTCCCGCGCCCCGCCGCGCCGCCGGCCGCTGCGACGAAGCTGTACTGACAGATGGCCGGCTCGCTGCATTGCGTTCCAGGTATAGGCATGCCTCTTGTCCTATAGGGCAGCGACCCTCGGCAGGACCCTCGCCGGCCTCGCAAGGGCTGCGTTGCCATGGCAAAGGAATGCAGTGCCGAGTTGCCGGCTCAGCAACGCGCTGCACGCCTCTGCTACCAGAACGCAAGAAGACGATAAACTTACAGTATTCTCCCGCAATAGGTCGACGAGTCGGGACCGGATCTCGGACTATAACGAACACGAAAACCGAACAGCACATGGTGCGAAGGCCGGGCTCCGGCAGTGCTCCGAGCTCGAGGAGGCCATAAAACAATTAGCTATCCCTTGGATGCGACGCTGGACTGGCCCGAAGCCTTGTGCCAACCGGCGCCTTACGGGTCCACGCTACCTGGCCCGTGCCGGCACTGCGCTTCGGGCCGGTCCAGCGTCGCATCCAAGCGCAGGCAGGCCGGCCGCACGGAGATCCCCTGTCAATCATCCTCGACGGTCGAGCTCGTCGGGCCATAAAACCCCCTGCGTAAGCGGGGACCGTCACATGAATTCGACTTATTGCGAGTCGACCTATTGCGGGAGAATACTGTAATTTAATATTTCAACATTTTACCGAGCCGAAATGTACTAATTTTATTGAATTAATTCGCTGCTTACAAACTAATTCCTCCGAATGGTTTACGAACCATATGTACGTTTTACGTTTCAATACTGAAATCACTCAGACGCCCAAAATCAGCCTGCTCTGGAAACCCAAGTGCGTGCCAGGCACACACTACAAAGAGTCAACCTATTTGCTGCATGCCTGCAGGCACTTTTTTTCCGTGTGGTGAATGCCTGCCAGGCATGCAGCAAACAAGAAAGTCGTGCATGCTTGCTCTGTGGCTGGAACTGTCTTGAGCGAAGCCCTGCGTCTCAACGTATCACTGAAGCAAATACTCACGTCATGTTTCGAAATATGATGTGACTGCGCCCTGATCTGCCTCTGCGGTGGCAACGTCGAAGGCCCTGCCTCGAACCATATCACAGTTCACCGCCTACGTGCCTGTAATTAATTATGGACATAAGACTTGCAGTAGTGTTTGTTACTCGGTGCGTAGCCTTCCAGCGTCGCGGAGTGACTGCGAGTGCGTGGCTTGCGGCATCATGCGCTTGGGCTTGGGGCTGGTTGGCGCTGGCCTCCTCGGCCTGCTCATCATGTCCAGGGTCCAGGTGCACAGCAGGCTGGAGCCACAGCCAACCAATAGGAGTCTCTTATATTCCTTCTCTGTCGCACATGATCAAAGGTGCGAGGGAGACGGTTGGCGTCGAGCTGCCGACGCCGCCCTCAGAACCCCCACCCCCAAGGTCCGTAGTCCGTGCTGGGGTCGGGAGAGGCGCGGCGCGCGGCCCTGCCCGCTGTAGAGCCTCACGCACTCCGCGGCCGGGCCCTGACGGCGTGCTGCTTAGGAGACGCCGCGGCCGTGTCCAGGACTCAGTGCGGTGCCGGCCGCCTTGCCCGTTACCGCGGCCGGGCCCTGCAGTGTCGAGGCGGCAGAGAATGACATTTTTTTAAGGGGGGGGAGTATTTTTTTATTTTATTCGCGCATGTTCATTTTGTTGTGGCTTAGGCGACATGATAGATCTTCATGGTATGCCACAACACCACCGTTTTCTCATTTTGCAGCGAGACGGACGGACGGACGGACGGACTTCCGTCCACTGCCCCCTTCCCCTCCCCATCCCCCTTCCGTGCACCGTGTACTCGGTACAAAAGTACATAGTAAATTAGTGTGAAATTGCTGTATGTTCATTAACCTCCAACGACAGGCAAAGGAAGCGTGGTGCGCGTTCAGCCTGATAGGTGGGCAGCAAACACGGCGCGCAACAGACGAAACGCAGGATTCGCGCGCCTCGCGCGTCCTGCACGCACACGCAGCACGACGGACTTCACGGCACCAAAGACCGTGTACTAGGCCAAAGGCGAGACCAGCGCGCACAGAGCGTCGCCGCGGGCACGCCGCTCCAGAGGCCCTGCTATAACAAGGCAACCCTTCGAACAGTGAACGGAGTCCTGCAAATGCGGGCCTCGTCGGCCAGCACCAGGCACTAACTGCAACCTCACTTTGAGCCAGGCAAAGCCGTCAGACAGGGAACATCGGAAGCCGCGCCCCGCCGCGCAAGGCACGGGCAGCGGCGCCGAGGAGGCGCGAGTGCGCGGCATGCCGCCAACGTGCCAGGGTGCAGGCTGCACGCCCGCGTCGAGCCCCACCGAGCACGAAGCCGAAATTGGCAACTCTGTACTCTGTGCTAGGCGGCTGCCCGGCCCGTAGCGCGGCAAGAGAGAGAGAGAGAGAGAGAGAGAGAGAGAGAGAGAGAGAGAGAGAGAGAGAGAGAGAGAGAGAGAGAGAGAGAGAGAGACGCGCCATGTGCCTTGCAGCCTTGCAGCAGCCGCTCGCCGAGGCCGAGGCAACGTATACCTGCGAGGGACAAGGGACGCCCACGGACGCCACGCAGCCCCCTCCCCCCTTCCCCCGCCGCCCCCGCGGCCTGCGCAGGCTCTGTCTATGCATACATCGGAAGCCGCGCCCCGCCGCGCAAGGCACGGGCAGCGGCGCCGAGGAGGCGCGAGTGCGCGGCATGCCGCCAACGTGCCAGGGTGCAGGCTGCACGCCCGCGTCGAGCCCCACCGAGCACGAAGCCGAAATTGGCAACTCTGTACTCTGTGCTAGGCGGCTGCCCGGCCCGTAGCGCGGCAAGAGAGAGAGAGAGAGAGAGAGAGAGAGAGAGAGAGAGAGAGAGAGAGAGAGAGAGAGAGAGAGACGCGCCATGTGCCTTGCAGCCTTGCAGCAGCCGCTCGCCGAGGCCGAGGCAACGTATACCTGCGAGGGACAAGGGACGCCCACGGACGCCACGCAGCCCCCTCCCCCCCTTCCCCCGCCGCCCCCGCGGCCTGCGCAGGCTCTGTCTATGCATACCTGGGCCCCCGGTCGCCCTGGATCCCGGGCCGCGCAGTGCGGCCGTCGGCGCGTCGCGTTGCCAAATCGCAGCATGCGTTCCAGGAATGCCCGTCCTTTAGTCCTCTGGGCCAAGGCGACAAGGGGGCCACGGGCAGCCCCGCGTCACGGCGATTGTCGCTCTAGTGCGCTCTAGTGCCCGCGTCAGCGCGCCCCCCCGCCCCCCATGCTTGGACATTGGACCAGATGCACTGCCACCGGATTCCGAAGGACCGTTTCGTCCCTCTGTCTCTCTCGCACTCATGGGGCGTCCCGTAGCAAGAGTAGCGCGGCAGCCAGCGCCCGGCAGCGGATGTATCATCTGTATCATCTGTATCATCTGCTAAAAAGGTCATTTGATTTGAAAACCGCGCGCGCGTGATCCCCCCACCCCGCGTACCGCCTTCCAGTCTCAAATACCGCCTTTCCGCCGCGGCAAGTGATTTGCTAGCAGCTGCGCCGACGCAGCTGCGCCGACGCAGCTGCTAGCAAATCACTTGCCGCGACCGTACCGCCTCCTGGCGGCCAGAGTCTGGCAACCCTGCCGGAGCCACCGGACACAGGCACTCATTACTCGTCGCTCTCGTCGCGTCGCCGCCTGCGCTGCACCCACAGAGCAAGTAAACTCCACGGACACCGCCATCGCCCCGCGAGCCGCAGCCATGCCACCGCGACGAACCCGCCCACGCCGCGACGAGGGCGAGGACCCCAACGGGGACAACAGGACGGACTGCGGGCCGCCAGGGTACTGCGAGGATCCAGCAGGTCGACGACACGCGGGATGGGAGACAACGAGCAAGAGGTTCGGGGCGTTCGTGAACGCCTTCCTCAAGCGCAGGCACCTTGGCGCTTTTACCAGGCGCAGGGGGTGCTCGTACGTCAGCGCCACGACGAAGCCGGACGGTGTCATCGCCCTGTTCGTGCATAACCCGGCAGGGTTCATCCCCGATTGGCCCCACTTGACCGGCGAGGACCGCGCATCGCGTCTTCGTCAGAAGATGGGAGACGTGTGTTGGTGGCTGCCGGCTCCACAGGGGGTGCCGTTTGACCAGCAGTCTGAGAGCGTCGGAGTCTTGCATTGCAAGTGGAACGTCTGCTGTCTTTGCCTCATCTCCGGCCTTTCCGTCAGCGATGCAGGTCCTGAAACTCCTGATGTTGGGGAGGAGGATGCATGATGCGTGGGCAATAGCGGGGGGGGGGGGGGGGGGGGGGGGGGGGGGGTCGGCGTCGCCGCCGGCCACACGCCGCCACGCCACTTCGCGCTTCACTCTGCTGCTCTCGCTCGCTCAGTCGCTCTCGCTCGTCCAGTCCAGTCTCAGTCGCCGTGCCGTCGCCGCCACGCCAGACCGCCAAGCAAGCAGAACACAAGCCGTGGCCCAGTTGCATAATGGAAATAGATAGGAGCGAGGAACGACGTCGCCGCTTTGGAAATGCAGTGTTCATCGCTCTCAACCGACTGACCAGCAGACCGAAACAGAAGGTCCGCATCGACGACGTGGTTCCAGCGGAGTTCAGCCCCAAGGGCACCTCTATGTATGTGCTTTTGGTTAGGCTCGACCGGGCCGTCGCCAAACAAGTGGAGAAGTT
Organism: Stenchaetothrips biformis; assembly: GCA_030522485.1. Taxonomy (NCBI): domain Eukaryota; kingdom Metazoa; phylum Arthropoda; class Insecta; order Thysanoptera; family Thripidae; genus Stenchaetothrips; species Stenchaetothrips biformis. The sequence goes on along the minus strand of CM060098.1, from coordinate 15,522,461 downwards.
CGACAGCAAGAACCCGTTGTCGGTGGAGACCGAATCAGGCCGCTATATCATCCGGTACAACACCCCCGCCTCGCAGCCCGATCAATTCAAGGGGTCAGCAATGTCTATCATTGTGAGGGAATACCCGAAGGAGTGAGTCAGTGAGTGAAGAGTGATTAAATAGACATGGTGGTGACTACAATTTCGTGGGAGTGTTGTGTACATATGTTCAGCTAAAGTAATTTTTTTTGGTAACCTAGTAATGTTTGAATACGTAAAATATGAAGCTATAACTGCGTGAAGAAAAGTTTGACGAGTGCTTGAGCTGCTGCACATTTATTTGACAAAGATATCTTGAACATATATAATGTTACAATGGTTCTTCTGCTTCATTGTATTTGTATTTGTGTGCGTTCATGCACGGTTATGTCACGAGGCTATTACCTTAATGTTGTTTTTCCCTGTGACAGTAGTGTTTTACTTTCCCAATCAATTTTATGTATGTCATTAGTTGCGTGCAATCTTATGTTGCCATTGCATGCATGTAAGAGTAATCTATATTATTTTCCCAATCAGTATTACCTATGTCATTAGTTGCGCGCAATCTCATTGCATGCATGTGACAGTAATCTATTACAATTTTTCCCATGTAATTAGTTGCCAATCAGTTGCATTTGTCATGTCAGCTGGTTTTTGGCCTTTGAAATTTTATTGAATGCATGTGATTGAAGTCATTCGCCGATTGTTTTATGGCTTAGTGTATAGTGTCCAACTTTGTTTATATTTTTCAAGTGAACTGGTGATATTAATTATTCCCGTTATGTCAGACACCTGTGACTCGTGTTCTTCTTCAACGATTGTGTATGCTAATAGATGTGACTTGAACTGTTGAACTGCCATGTTTGTATAAATTGTAGCCTGTGATGTTTTTTTTTTAATTTTTGAATTATTGATATTTTTATTTAATGCATGTGATAGAAGTGTTTTACTTCCCTAAACCGATTGTATTCATGGCTGAAGTGTATATAATCCAAACATTGCATGCATGTGACAGTAATCTATTACAATTTTTCCCATGTAATTAGTTGTGCGCGCAAATCCAGCCTTGAGCCTTGAACCTTGAATGCAATGTGATAGAAGTCTTTTACTCTCTTAACCAATTTTATTTATGGCTAGTGTATAGCGTTGATAGATATTTTTATGGCTGTAATAGTGTCAAAGCTTTCATGTCAACTGGTGATATTAATTATTCCCGTTATGTCAGACACCTGTGACTCGTGTTCTTCTTCAACGATTGTGTATGCTAATAGATGTGACTTGAACTGTTGAACTGCCATGTTTGTATAAATTGTAGCCTGTGATATTTTTTTTTAATTTTTGAATTATTGATATTTTTATTTAATGCATGTGATAGAAGTGTTTTACTTCCCTAAACCGATTGTATTCATGGCTGAAGTGTATATAATCCAAACATTGCATGAATGTGGCAGTAATCTATTACAATTTTTCCCATGTAATGAGTGGTGCGCGCAAATCCAGCCTTGAGCCTTGAACCTTGAATGCAATGTGATAGAAGTCTTTGACTCTCCCAACCAATTTTATTTATGGCTAGTGTATAGCGTTGATATAGCATTCATGGCTGAAGTGTACAGAATCCAAACTTGATTTGATTGTCATGTCAACTGTCCAGTAGTGAATGTTGTGTGTATTGATGGTTTGAATGATTGTGTTTGCAAATAGATGTGAGTTGAACGCAGGATGCGCTTCTTTCAAACTTGTGTGTGTGATTTTTGGACTTTAACATTTCATTGAATAAACATTGAAAGGAAACATTGGTACATTATTTACCTAAAACCGGGACACATTCCATCTGAACAAGACTCTGCCAAAATGAACTGACATATTCACTATCATGATTGATTCAGGGAGAACTTTTATGAAATTAAAGTGAGCGAGGTAAAAATTCAGAAAACCTCCTTACACTTGATGCATTGCATTTATGAATGCCAGGAATCAGCAGGATCAATCCTTTCATTATGCATCAACAACGATGCCATCGTCTGAGGCTTTGATACTGGCCATTTGTGTACTTCAGTATATGCCTGAGTTTTGCACATGAGTTATGAGACAGAAATGGGGAACAGAAGTACTACACAGGTATGACATTTTATCACATTTTATTTGAAGTCCATGAGACAGTATCAGAGTATGAGAGCTGCTTCAACAAAACTATAAGTTACAAAGTGTATGAAAATCTGGATATCAAAGATATTCATGATCCTCAAACCAAGCACAGAGATCACACTGAATAAATAAATTTCAGCATTTTATAATATTAATAGGAACAACAGTAGCAGCATACAAGTAAAGTATTGAAATAAAACAAAGACTGGCAACTTACAAGGAAGGACATGAGATCAATGCTTCCACAGCATCACGCACACAAATATGGTTACAACTTAAAGAACAACTCATAAATAAAAACACAACACAATCACATTCTGCACACAGAATTGTCTACTAAAAGAAATGAAGTCAATCCTGAGTCATTCCTCATATTTAAGTAAACTAAACTAAAGTATTGAAATAAACCAAAGACAAGGAATGATTACTCTAACTGTAACAAATTGGTCTTTGGAAAATGAAGGTATACCCTATTCCTTCTGCCGGCAGGCAGTCTTCTGGTGCCGTTGCATCTTCCCCCTAGAAATTAATTTCCCACACAAGTTGCAAGCTGATTTGGGCAGTTTGTTCCTCTCTGTGAACAGATTGGTGACAATTTCCAATAACACCTCACTCCCACCGTGACTGGATCGCACATGCTGTCTCATTCTGCCCTTCCTGGGGGACTTGAACACGCGTTGGCATCCAGCTTGAGGACACTGCGCAAATGCCAATCTTGCTTTCTTGGGAACCCGTGGGAATGGGATGTCGGAATTTTCACCACCAAGACTCTCATCGTCATCCTGAAACAGCACAAAATCAGAGCAAGTTAGCGAATGGCCTCTTTAGTTTTGAGGTGATTTTACAACCTGTCAAGTATGATGATGAAGAGTGTTACCTCCTGCGCACTGCAAGGTGTGTTGTCATTTCCTGATGCTGTACGCAGTACACATTGGTAGAATTCCTGACCCTCTGAGGGGGGCATGCTGTTCAGATGGTATGCCTGCAACAAGTCAGGGCGGCACATGGAAATTATTCTTCCCATGTCCAGATGTGCCTCGATGTGCCTGTTGAAGACAAAACGGAGATGGCATAAGAATACAAAATTTCAAGTCTTCCTTTGGGACATGTTAAGCATTTCTACTTACAGACAGGAACACTTCTCAGAGACCATTCCATATGGTACCCACGACGAAGAGCCAAAATTAATAGCCTCGGCACAGTTCTGGCCTAAGTTGAATCCGAAGTGAATTGCATTAGGAGCTACAATAACTGCCTCACCTGCATTCTGTACAACCTGATAACAGAATAATGATGAGTTTCATTATTACATTACATTCCTTGCTGCAATTGCAGACATTAATGTCTCATGGCACTTGAACCACAATAAACACGTACCACTTTGAAGGGAATGGACCGTTCCTGCAGGAAGTTGGGCGTCAGCATAAAGACCTTGTGTCCAAGTACATTACGGCAAGAGCAGTTGGCAGTGCTCACTGCACAGGAGGTCAGCGCATCAACTACCTTCCTAATTGATGAGGGTGGGACCACACACCTGAAATGTGAGACAATGTTTGCTAATAATTGATTGGTTTGTCTTCAATAACTTTCAAGTGGTCTGTACTCACCAAACCTTGGGCTGACCGTAGTGGAGGTAATTTATGGAGAAGAGAGAGAAATCTTCCACGTGTGCAGGGAAGAAGCTATTCTCACTTCCGTAGTACAGGAATGGTGAAGTTATTCCAGCAAATTTGTGTGGCAGCATTCGCAGAATGCTGGTTGCGGCTAGGGCGTACAGCCCAAAATGAGGGCTCATCTTTATTCCTTCCTCAGCTGTCACTGGAATACCGCTGCCGTAAATGACACCTTTCACTCCTCTCAGACAGACACTTTTATCACCTGAACACCCAACACAACAACAAACTCCAACTTCCACTTCTGGCCTGCTATCTGCCTTCAGAGCTTCCAAAATAAGGCTTTCCCTCTCAGCCACTGGGAGTCTCAACATGTCTGTACAGAATGATTCATAGGCCTTCCTGTCCTTTGTTCCCTGCGCCTTCAGCACTGGCAGATGTCGTTGTTTCACATCGGTGTAGGTTACCATTTCAGTGGCAACTTTTGAAAAGAAGTGCTCCACAGCCTTCGATGGATCCTCCAACAACTGAGAACTGCAACAGAGATACAACGATAATTTGCAACATTGCAACTGAAACATACACTTGTGTTGTTCTATTCCTCTTGCACTGACCTCACTGTCCTGGTTGAGTAGCTCATTTCGGTGGTCGCGGCTTGTACAAACGCGTCCACATCGAGCTTGTCCTGCTGACGATCGCGTTCGTCGGTCACACGACCATCATCTGCTTGCCTGTCCACACTCATATACAAGCCAGGTTGAAGGCGGAAGCCAACAAAGGTCTGCTTCTTGCAGTGAGTCGCCAGGTCCGCTCGCCGTCCGACAGTGATCAACTCGCTCAAAGGAGTTCCTCTGCAGCTTTGTAGTTGCTCGTCGACGACCTTCACCTTCGAAAACAACAAAGAAACAATGATTCCCACGAGGTTCATATGGTCAACCCCACGGTGGCAGGAGGTTATGTTTAGGTTATACCTTGAAGACTCCGGCCGCTCGAGCGTCCGCATTGTCACGCAGTACCTTGTCCGTGTACTCGGGGAGCCCGAACAGCAAGTGCTCACCCAAATAAAATGTACGGACATCACAATCCATCATTCTTACACTCGAATCACACAAATAAAGATCCCAATCAACACGAAGTGCGGATGCAGTGCGGTGGCGGAGGCGGTGGTGGTCGGCCGACGCCGGCGGTCGGCGGTGGCGGTGGCGGTGGCCGCGCTCCGCCACTGCTGCGGCAGTGACTCGTTTTGTTTTTCATGACGTCTGCTGTCTTACTTTGTATACATACAATTTGTATACATACAATGCATTCGGCGCTATGAAATTTTCTCAGTTTCATTGCACAATCACCGGCGCAGCTCAAGATATCAGTTGCAAGCTTACTGTCAGTGGACATTTGTCGAATCGACTATCGAATCAACAAGGCAAATGGAGGTTAGTGTCCATTATTCGGAGACATTTCTCTGTTGATGGCAAACGGTAAATTCCACTGGTAGTATGTATTTTTTATTTATCATAAAAATACATTAATAATGAAACTGCTGGGACGAGGCAGTGATATGCGTCATTGAAGCGTACGTCAGCCCGATTATGTCATGAAACGGGCAGGGACCCCCTGCCCCCCCGGTTTGCCAGAGGACCGTCACAATTTCATTGGTTTGTTATTGAAAAGGGTTAAGAGACGGACCTGCCTGCACTGAAACCAGTGACCCAGAGCCGCCCGGGTCTTACGCAATTATAAAAAGACACACCTCAGTAGCATTTTTCGATGCAATAGCTGCAGTAGATATAGAACCCTTTAACCTCTCACTGTTGACCTGTGGATTGCGTTCTTTTCACAGCCTGTCGTCATCATTGAACGGATGCAAGTAGCCTGCAATGCCGAGCGAGGACGGCATGGGACAGCACGCTTGAGACGAAGGAAGTGCCGACGAGCGCTGTTTGATAAACGAAAATTCTACTACCAGAAGGTACTTGCTAATACAGTATCACCATAGCTGGCGAAAGCCAGTGTTCGGTTAAAATGTAACTGCTTATTGTTCCAGGCAGGGACTCCCAAACCAGGCCCCTTTTGTGGGTGGGGCGTGATAAAAGAGAGGCAACCACCTATAAGCGGTGACCTAGATCTGACAGATGTTGAAGTCCATCAAGGCATCCAGTATTTCAGGGGATTCAGTGACATAGACTGCAGGCCATCCCCTTTGCAACAGGCAGAGGAACTTGTGACCAAGAAGACACAGGTCACTTCCATATGCAATGAGAACAGTCACATCTTCTCATTCACTGTAAGTAGCATTAAAGTAACAGGTACATGATTGCTTCTGTTTGCCATTATTTATATGTCCTTGTCTGGGAACAGATCCAACCAACAGCAAAACGTGCCATACGGGTGTTGGCTCTATGCGATGGAGTTGGAACTGGTCTGTACGCACTCACAGCATTGGGAATCAGGGTGGAGACTTACTTTTCTACTGAGATAGATGAGGATTGCCTCAAAGTTCAACGGTCACGTTTCAGTGGCCAGATTGTAGCACTTGGGTGCATGGAACGAGTAACCCAGGAGCATTATGTTGACAGCCTGGGGAGAATCGACCTCTTGCTTGGTGAGTTGTGCACCGAACAATGGGCTTATTGATGTTGACTATGCTTAACATGATTCATTCTGTCGTGGCAGCCTCTCCCCCTTGTTCCGATTTGAGTATGGTCAACGCTTTTCGGAAGGAATTTGATGACCCAACATCAACTGCCTTTCTCAGCCTGAAGGTGGCCAAGACAAGAGACTATCTGGCGAAACGGATGTACCAAGAGGGAGTACCGTTCTTCTGGTTGTGCGAACAGACTTCACACATGTCAGTACCTTGCAGAAGAAGACTCACCAAAGCTATGGGTTGCGAACCTCAAATCATCTGCTCCAGCGCATATGTGCCAATGTTCAGGAAAAGACTGTATTATGGCAATCTTCCCCACATGAAAGACCTGGAATGTGCTCTCAAAGGCCGTGTGACTGACAAATTACTGCAAGACTACTTGGACCCTCAGAGAACAGCGGTAGTCAAGTTTGCCAGCACTTTAACTTCAAATGCTTTTAACCAGGGTTTGCCAGTCATTGAACGAGGGCTTCCGTCTAGACTCACAATATCAGAGGCGGAAAGTTTGCTTGGGTTCAAACGAAATTTTACAGCATGTAGTGATTTGAGTCAACAACGGCGTTTAAATTTATTGGGTAGGAGCTGGAGTGTCAAAGTGGTAGCCAACATATTGCATCCACTGAAGGAAATTTATATGTCTGTGAAATAATTGAATTCAATAAACCTATTAAGATGTTGTAGCCACAACAATTTTATTTCTCTCATTCCACATTTGTTTTCAAATAGAAAAGAGCTGACAAAAGAAATTACTCGTGACAATGTGGACATATCATGCGGTGTGCAGCTAAGGTTGTGGTGTATTCAAGCAGCACCGATGCAGTATCACGGTCTACCTGTGAGGGCAGTAGTGGCACTGCTGCAGCTAGCGATACTTGTAGATCTGCGAGCAGTTCATCAAGCATAATCTGGATCACTGCTAGGGAAAAATTTAATATTGGGCCTTTTATTAGATGAGTGCACCCACGGGGCCCAGTACTCACATTCAGTTGAAGCTGGAGGCAAAAATGAAATACAAGAAAAGAGGCCGAAATTCACTGAAAGTTCAATCTGTAGTAGAACTGAGTTCAGGGCATTTTCATAATCACTAAACATGTGGTAGTGGATGTTGGGAGAGCCCTTCAATCTTGACACTATTTGGCCCCATTTCAAAGCCATGGAACCGCAGTCCAGTAGTGCCGTGTGCAATGGGTCCATGGCATTCAGAAAGTGGTCGCCTGAGGCGGAAGGAACCCACCACCTGCTGAGGCAAGATGTTACTTGATCTGCAGTCGGTTCGAACCGACCGGGCGAGCGTGCCATGGGTACCACCAGTCGAAGCGACCGTCGTGTTCTGCCTGGCCGACCTCTGCGTACAACAGGAGTCGTGGCGACCTGCTCATGGCTGCTGTCCGTTCTTATAAGTAATAACACGGACACAGGAGCGACTCGCTGCCGCCCGTCCCCGCCGGCGTGTTGAAGAGTCAGGCGTGTTTAGGGGCGTGCGTTGGCAGCTCTTTGCCACGGAACATGGCCGCCTCCGTCCCGTCTGCTCTGCTGCTGTCGGTCAATGTCGTTTGTAGTTCCGATAATCGTTTCCGCGGTTTCAAGGAAGCCTGGACAAGCACGTATGAAGTTGACGGGGCGAAACAATCTATCAAAAAAACAAGCATTCGTAAACTTTCGTCGCTCTTGAATTGTCGGAAAACATGGATCTTTCACCAATTCCTCCAAGTGGCGCTTTCTGCATTGAGACTGAGCCGTTTGAAAATGATAGCGAAGCATCTGAGAAAGAAGTTAGGATACCACTAATAATAGCATTACTTATAGGCTCAATGATCATTAATGATCATAATGATCTAATATCTAATGGTTGTGCCGTTTGTTTTTCAGCCGTCGATGCTATTGCACCTCCTGAGGGAGAGGAAAGCTCGAAGTAGCGAGTTAAATTGTGAGCCCTGGCTCGTATCAAGGAGCAAAACATTAATGGAGTTATCCATAATCCGACCCACAAGTGTCGCTTTTCTGAAGGATTCCTGTGGTGAGTGGATAACATTTCGAGAAGGGAATGAACTGCAATCGTCGTTCACCCACTGTAACGAGTTTCTTATCCAACTTACAGTTAGTGGCATCAAGGATGAAGATGCCGGATTCTGGGTCTCTTCGATAGAAACATTCTGCAGGGAACATGGGATGCCAAGTGACGGACGATTAATAGCACCTAGTGCCTACAAAAGAACAAGGAAGTATCCAGCATGGATGAGTGATTGTTCCCATTCTTCACAGGCAGCTGACTACATTGTACAGCCACGTACAAGGAAAGACGCTCTCAAGAAAATGAAGAGGCACTCCATCTTCAAACTGTGATCGTATAGAATGGAAATATTTTTTATCAGTGAGACTCTTGTGGACATAGTACTCTTTATTCATGAGTCCATTTGTGTCTGTCGGGCTTGTTGCCAATATTCCAATATGAATCACAAACTGTACTTTACGTGATACGCTTTTCATTGCATTTAATTTTCAGTTTGGCTATAGTATAATAGTTTTACTATAGTAAAATACTATAGTATTTTATTGTGTGTCACTTATGAACTGCTGCTGTTGATTTTATTTTTCTGCGCATGTGATCAGGTGCACTTTGAAGATAAATAAATATTGATTAATTCGTGCTTGTCATGTCCCTCAATAACCCACATCACTTTCAGAGATGTTCAGCTTGAAATTGCCCAGTGTCTCCATGTCTCTGGTTTTTTTTTATGGGCTCAAAAAAAATATCCATAGACCAGGTAAATTCAGATTGGTTCATAATGTAAATGAACAAGATACACCTGTGCACTGTGCACACAAAGTGGGCTGCACTGGACTAGATGTTAATTGTTCACCAACAACGTGATTAAAATAATTACAAGAAAGCGACATTTATTTCTTTCAAATAACATAACAAATTAAAAATACCACAACCTTCGAAATGCAATATCGTACTGAGGATACACGACATACATCGCACTGTAAATCAGTACAAACATGAGGTCAACGCAGAAGGCAGTACCAATTCATGAGGGTTCAGACATCCCACTCGTTTTTCTTTACTTGTACTTGGGTGGGCGGTGCGGTGCAGGGCAGTAGTGCTAGGCTGTGCTGGGCTGGACTTTCAGAGATGTTCAGCGATTGGGGCTGGAAATTGCCCAGTGTCTCCATGTCTCTGGTTTTTTAAATGGAAATTCAACTAAGCGATGGGCTCAAAAAAATAGTAGGCAGTGTTGGTCAAGTCCATAGACAAGGTAAATGAAAGTTTTGGGCTGGGGAGGGCCCCGCGGCCCTCGCCCTCGGCCCACGCTCGCAGAGGGGCACAAAGTTACCCCCACGGCCGAGAGCGGGGCGCCGGGCTACAGTAGTGGCGTGCGCCGCCGAACGAGGGGCCGCTGCAGGGGGCCATAATGCAGGCAGGATGCGCAGGGCGCAGCGCGGGCCGCGCAGCGGCTACGCGGTGTCCGGTCCGGACCCTGGGGAAACTTCGTGGAGGAGGAGCCCGCGCACAGCCCATAAGAGGAGCGCCACGGCAGCAAGCACGACGACTGCGCCCGCACCGCGCGCGCCTCGCGACGGGCGCCCTCATCCGCCACGGGGCCCACCTACGCACCTCTCTGGAGTCACGCCATTTGCGGCAACTGCGAGTGCGCGCAGCGACGCCGTGGCTGCAGCACTGAACGGCGACTGCACACGCACCACGCGCGCCACGATCTGGGCGCCCTGGTCCGCCAGGAGTTCGCGCTCCGAACCTCTGCGGAGTCACGCCAGTAGAGGCAACTGCGAGTGCGCGCAGCGACGCCGTGGCTGCAGCACTGAACGGCGACTGCACACGCACCGCGCGCGACACGAGCCGAGCGCCGTGGTCCGCTAGTGGTCCGCGCTCTGAACCTCTGCGGAGTCACGCCAGTGGCGGCAACGGAGCAGTCCAAGCGTCGCGGCCGCGCCAGACGCACTCGGCGAGGACTGCGATAATTCGACTCGAGACAAAACGCCCGCGACCACCTACTACAAGACGTGGCCGCACAACCTTGCGGGGCGTGGTGCGGGGGGACCAGGCTCGCCGCGTGGCGGACGAACGGGGACGGCAAGGCCGCGTCCAGGTTCCAATTTGAGCACGTTGGAAGCGCGCGCCACGATAGCGTTCAGCCACTGGGGACGCGCCGCGCGGATTGCGAGCGAACTACCTGCGGCGCGGAATTCCGCCCTATTCTACACGGGCGCTAAGTCGCTTGCCGGGTGAGTCAGCGCCAAGGGATCCCCCCCCGCCTCCGGAAGTGTACTTGCTTCGGCTGCCCGAACACCGAGCAGGCGCCCTGAATGCCCAAGACGTGGCCGAGGCCACGGGCCAGGATGCCCAGCTGTCCCAGGTCCTCAAATGGACACAGGAGGGCTGGCCGGACAAGGTCACAGAGGCCGGGTTCACTCCGTTCTTCACACGGCGCGACGAAATCTCAACCCTTAAGGGGTGCCTCCTGTGGGGAGACAGAGTGGTCATTCCCTCTGCATTGAGGCCTTATGCTTTGGAGAAACTCCATGAGCCTCATCAGGGCTTGGTCAAAACCAAAGCGATGGCCCGCGCGCTAGTGTGGTGGCCGGGGCTGACCAAGGAAATTGAGCGCCTAGTAGCCAACTGCCCTAAGTGCGTCCAGAACAGGCCGTTAGGGCCACTGACGCCCTACCAGCCGTGGCCTCAAGCCGGGCCGTGGGAACGGATCCATGTAGACTTCCTGGGTCCTTTTGAGGGGAAGCACCACGTGTTTGTACTATACGACGCGGAGAGTAACTGGATCGACGCGTAAGCAGTGCCTGGCCCTTCCACGCAAGCTGCCCTAATGGGGCTGAAGCAAAGTTTCGCAGTCAGAGGACTACCAGACGTCGTCATTTCAGACAATGGCCGAGCGTTCACGTCCCGGGACTTTGCAGCCTGGCTGCAGGAACGGGGGGTGCGCCATGTGCGCCCCGCCCCATATTGTGCCTTTAGCAATGGACCCGCCGAAAGGGCAGTCCGGACCGTTAAGCAACTGCTGAAGCGGTTCAGCGAAGGGCAGATCCAGGAACGCCTCACGAAGGCGCTGGAATCGCACCGTCACACCCCTGGTGCAGACGGGCGTACACCGGCGCAGAAAGTCCAAGAAAAAGTGCCCCAGACGGTGCTCGACAAACTGCGCCCCCGCCCTGACCGGCCGGCCCTGCCGCCGGGCTGGGGCACGGCATCAGGCGCCCCTGGCGCCGCGCCGCGCGCTGCCCCTGCTACCGGGGCCCCAAAGGGGCACGGCCGGCAGGGCAGCCAGGCTACAGAGCCGCCTTGCCAAGCGGGCGCGCCCCCAAGCGGGGCCCGCTCCAGGCAGATCAAAGACCTCTCGGTGGGCGACAAGGTCTGGGTTGCCAAATATGTGCTAGGCGAACATGCAGGTTGGGAGCCGGGTCATATAGTTGCTTGCGAGGGACTCATCTTTGTGGTCATGCTGCAGGACAACCGTTTGGAACGCCGCCGTCGCAACCAGCTGTGGGCGATGCAGACCCCAGGCTCGGACGAGGAGGCTCGCGCAGAGACGGAGCTCCTGTCCTCACCAGGCCAACGGCAGTCCCGGGCAGCCGACACCAGCCCCGCGGGGTCCTCACCAGCTTCGACGGCGTCGTCCTTGCCTCCACCCACTGGAAGCCAGCCAACGACGCCGCAACCGCTGCCCAGGGCCACGGACGGAGGTAGCAGCCCCGTGGTTTCCAGCTCTAGGCCAGCCTCCCAGCAGGGGCCGGCCGTGCAGCCCAGCGAGGAACCACGGGCGCAGCTGGACTTGCTCCGTCAGCTCTACTTCGAGGCCAAGGCGCAGTTGGAGGCAACGCGCGCGTTGCTGCCCCCAAGCCCCGGCCCAGAGCATCCACGCGCGCTAGTCGACCGGGCCACGTCGCCCCTACCGGGGCCCCAGGTGGTACACCAGGCTACTTCACCCGTGCGGGAGGTCACGCCCAGGGTGACTACTGGTCCTGCCAGGCCCCAGCCATGGTCGGCTCCCCCGCAAGCTCAAGCAGCAGGGACGCCATGGTCGGCTTCCCCGCAAGCTCAAGCAGCAGGGACGGCCACATGCCCTCAAAGGGCCCAAGTGCACTCAGCCCCCCCGAGGGCGCAAGACTTTGAAGAGCAGCACGAGGACAGTTGGTGGGGCAACCCTAGCGGCACTAGGCGCCCCAGAGCTACCAACTGGCCAGCCACGCCCCTAGCCACGCCCAGCACGTCGGGCCTGGCGCCCCCAGTGTGCGACCTCCGGGAGAAGTTGAGGAGGGGCTCGGCGGAGTCCTCGCCGGACGAAAACCAGCACCAGGGGCCGGTCAAGAAGTCCAGGCAGGAAATGACAGAGCGGGAAAAGAAAACCGACAACTGGGAGCGGAAGATGCGCCGGGAGGCCAAGGCGTGGGCTAACTCCGCGCCGCTCGACCAACAGCCACAGGCAGCTGCCAGTGTGGCCCCGAAGCCGCCACAGGCAGCGCCCAGCCAGGCTACAGGAGTGCCAGCCCGGCAGCCGCCGGCGCAGCCACCGAGGCGGCACTCGCTGCCACCCCAAACTAGCGCAAGTGCACCGGGTGGGAGACCCCCCCTTGGTCTGTCAAGTTAAGGACGCGCGTGGGACGCGCGTACGCGCGTACGCGCGTCGTGCGCCGCGGTCCGCTTAAACCTATCCAGATTGCCTCCAGTGGCACTAAAGCTGGTCAACCCATACATATTTAGAAAGAGGAAAGTCTAATAAAGACATTTGGACAAATATCTTTGTATTAGAACCCTGTTTAATCTAATTGAATGCCATGAGAGCTCGACTGCCGGGTGAAGAGCCAGTGGACTATTTCCAAACCGATATTTCGTTGGTTTAGAAGTGAGATGTACCCCTACATGAAGCGAGCCGATTTTTCGCTAGACTCTTAACTTCCAATACATTACCTTAGAATCATAAGACTATGTCTAGATTAATAGAACCAAACGTTTTTCTGCTCGGACGACGAATCGGTGATTCCGATCCGAGTAGGTATGAGAAATTAACTAGCACATTGGTCATGTGCTAACTTACACTAACTCGTAGTTTTTGAGCACTGACGAATCTAAAGATACGATTGTAAACCTTAGAGTCCAGCGAAAAATCGGCTCGCTGTATGTAGGGGTACATCTCACTTCTAAACCAACGAAATATCGGTTTGGAAATAGTCCACTGGCTCTTCAACCGGCAGTCGAGCTCTCATGCCATTCAATTAGATTAAACAGAGTTCTAATACAAAGATATTTATCCAAATGTCTTCATTAGACTTTCCTCTTTCTAAATATGTATCGGTTGACCAGCTTCAGTGCCACTGGAAGCAATCTGGATAGGTTTAAGCGGACCGCGGCGCACGACGCGCGTACGCGCGTACGCGCGTCCCACGCGCGTCCGTAACTTGACAGACCACCTGCGGCCGTCGCTGGCTCGCGGCGCGATCCGCGGGGGCCGCGGCCAAGCTAGGGGACAGAGCCGTGGACCAGGGCGCGGCCGAGGACGCGGCCGTGGTGGTGCAGGGTCGTCAGCCATGCAGCCCGCCGCCACGGCGCACTTCGTGCCAGCCGGGGCAGAGACCCACAGGCCACCGCAGCGACAGCCGGCGAGGCCTGCGCGCCCTCAAGGGGCAGTAAATGAGGGAGCAGCGCCAAGCGCAGCCCCACAAGAGGGGCGGCCGGTCCGAAAGAAAATGCCGAACCCTAAATATGTGCAATACATGCAATCGCTGGAAGAAGCTCAGGCCGACTTTAATGCCTGGCTGCAGCACCAGCGGAAGAATGGCAGAGCCATCCCGCAGCATGTATATTCAGGCAATCAGTCCCAAAATGCCCCGCAGCAGGGCTGGGAGCAGCCCAGGAGAGAAGAAAATCCTGCCCCGCAGCCGGGCACGTCCTCCTCGCAGGGGGGGGAAGGCGCCAGCCGCCAGCAGTACTGGGAAGAGCTCCAAGGCTACTATTTGGATTATCACATGGACGAGAACGGAGAATATGACCGGGATTCGGACTTAGGCTGCTAGGAGGGTGGATTTAGCATTTGAACGGTATACCAAATGTCAATGGTAAATCAGTAGTACCGCTCTTGTTAATTTTTGACAATCTTTTCACCTCTCTAGCCAGCAGAATTCTAAGCTGCCCCATAACGGGCCAAAATAATGACTCTTGCCCTTTAAGGGCCCAACTGGGGATTGTTGAACCCTCAACGGAAAGTTGTATGATTATTAAATGACCATTAAGCTACTTAGCTTATAAAATGTATCTTTCTTGTGATTCTACACGATGTAAAGTGTTATGTTTTTGTTATTCAATAAACCAGTCACCAGTGTGTTATCTTGGGGGGAGGAGTGTAGTGTCCGTCAAACTAGAATCGTTGTTGGCCCAAAGTTGGCACCATAATCTACTGTCAGAACCACTAGCGCCACTGGCGGCTATACCGGAAACTACACCCTCGCTCCTCCAGGGCAGCCCGCTGGCTGACACTTGCAATCCGGACTCGGCTACGGCTACTTGTGTTTCCTTATCTTCCCGACTATTGAACCACATCCAGTAACATCATCAGGACATAACAGTTAGTATGTTTCAAATAAATGTAATGAAATTATTTGCAACTCATACTTTGAAAGAAGAAACAGAGCAATTATATCTGATAGCCGCGTTTGACAACTGCCGTGCTAAGCTTCGAGCAGCAGCTCTTTTGCAGATAGCTGCACATGCAGAGTTTTTCTTCTGTTTCAAGGCAAACTTTTTCTTTGACATGATTGAGATTTCTTTTTGTATTACATGGAACAGGAAACACAAACTATGAATGAAGCAGAAGACAACAAAGCGACAAGAGACCAGATAACCCTTACACTAGTAGATAGCGGAATGTAACTGGTTGGGGGTGTGAGAACTTTGCAATTTGCGGAAAGACTTCTTTGAAGTGCAGTTCACTTTCTCATGGATAAATGCATGCCCATCACTAGCAGTAGACGATAAGAATGCATGCTTTACAGAGAAAGTGCAAATTATTGCTTGTTTGAAATGGTTTGACAGTAGGTATTGGTAGGGGGTTGCAGCTTCAATGGAAGATCGCATTAAATATCTTCTATGCACAGCTGCCTAAACAGGAACCATGTCATGCCCTGATAACAATATTTTAGCAAAATACCGATGCTGTTAAATAAATCAAGAGTACATACACACCAAGCAGACACGATCAAAGACGAACTGTAAACAAACCAGGTTGCTGCGTATAATCGGCAAGTCCTGCCAATAACCGACAGCAGCATCAACAGTTATTGGAACTGAAGACTTCAATTTTTTTTGGTTTCTTCTAAAGATGTTTCCTACAGATTTTAGCGAAAAATTTTCAAATTGAACTCCTGCTTTATGCTGGAAAGTTTGTGCCTGTACACAACAGTAGGGTTGATATTGAGTAATCCTCACTAAAAATTGTCCAGCAGACATTAATGAATAAAATCCAAGCAAGACGACTCAGACTCATGTCAGTCTGAACCAGCAAAAAATGTTGTCGATTGTTGTAAAGTGAACCGTATCAGTTTTTGGAACAAGTGACCTTTGACTTAGATTCTTTCAAAATGATAATTGATTAAGTAATTAGAAACTTAACATGAAGGTTAAAAGCCATGAACATGAAAACTTCAATGCTCATTTTAATCTATCCCCATTAAAAAGACTAGTTTGTTGTTGATTTTGGCCATTTTTTGAATAGGGTTCCTCCTTTAAGCAAGAGATTGAACAATCCTCTAAAATTTGCATTCAAAGACTTCAGAAAACTTTTAACTTGCCAAAGTTCTTAAATATATCAAAGACAACTACTATGCCCAACCAAGAGTGAACTATCTTTTGGGATGTGGTAGGAATCAGCAAAATGTAGAATAAATTTTTAATATTTTTATTCATAAAAAAACCAGCTATGAGAAAAAGTATAGGTCTTTCAGGGAGACAAATTGCCTCAATTGGGCTTTGACAGATCAACAAACACTCCTGAAAAAGTCTTCTTGACCATAAAATATCAACATACTGCAGCATAAAACGTGATACAACAAAGTAAAACTATGTATATGAAATTACATGCTAAAAGCAGTACAAGCCACAAGGGGTGCTACAACTAATGTGTACAGGGTTCACACCGGTCAGGGAAATCAGGGAAGTCAGGGAAAAGTCAGGGAATAAAAAAGGGGCACTGGAAGTCAGGGAAAGTCAGGGAAAATCACAACCAGGTCAGGGAAAATTCGAAAAGTATGAATTTTATGCCCCACGGTTGGTAAGCTCCATGCGTTTTGCTCTGGGAATGAATATTATCGTTTCTACTGCAAAACATACTTTTTTTACGCATTTATACCTCCTTAATTCTTACATACGACGTATTGAACCTATTCCAAAATGCGCATAGAACTGTGAAAAAGTTAGGAAAAATCGGAAATTTTGGCCCTGGAAATCAGGGAAAAGTCAGGGAAAACGGAAAGGGGAAACCGGTGTGAACCCTGGTGTAGTTAAAGTCGTAAAATATATATCAAAAAGTGGTCCAAGTAGTTTCATTATGCTTAAAATCGCAAAGCAATGCATGATACAACATGACCATTTACTACTGAAATATATGGAGTGGAAACATTATAGACCTAATCAGAAAGTAAAATTTGAGCACAAAATGAAACAGCAACCTTATACTAAGTACTTCGTAGGGAACACTTAATCATACTCATCGTCGGAACCAACATAATTATGTTTCTTTTTGAAACCTTCATGGTACTCTTCAATGGGAGTGTCACAAGCAAGCTGGACATACCGGCTTGCCATTCCCATCCTTAAAGTCAAATTCAATACATTCAATGCAAAAAGCATAGTGAAAACAAGGCTTAAGTATGTACCTCCCAGTCCAAAATTCGCAGTTGCAGCACGCATCCACCGGTTCTTGTGCAATGGAAACATCATCAACGGATCGTGCAGGGATGTTCAATGATGGCTGCACATTTTGGCTTGCTTCAGGTGGGGGAACAAAGTCAGGGTCATCCTCAGACTTTCTCTTCCTAGGACGACCACGCCCTTTCTTCACTGGAGCAGCTGTTACGCAGAAATCACACAGAAGTTCGCATAAGCGTTGCGGAAGGGCAAGGATGAGATCTTATCATTGTGATGTTCACTGGCATATTTACCTTGCTTAAAAGGTTGTGGAGAGGAGAATGGTGCTGCTGGAGGAGTAGCGTGGGCAGAAGGGTTGTAAAAGTTGACTGGTTGCTGTCCGAAGTTGATGCCTGCATAGGCAGGTCCTCCCCAATGCTGCTGTGGCGGTGCTGAGTTCCAATTGTACTGATTGTTCCATCCTTGGTGCTGCCCAGCCATAGCCTGTGCTTGTGGCCAAGGTGGGAATGCCACTGAAGCCATGGGCATTGGCTGTTGCTGAACCTCACGACGTGGCTCGTTCGCGGCAGGAGCGGCTGCTGCCGCAACTGGTGGATCCTCCTCACCACCCTGCTGATCCATTCCTGAAAAACGCGCATAATTAAGAATGTGCGTTCGGACAAAAACAGTGACGGCTCCTTCCAATTCAGAAGGGCTGTTTGGATGTCTCTAACCTTAAAAGAGGACATTAAAACATCCACAGACACTGTTACTTTCGAAGGAATATAGATTTTAAATTATGTTTAATGTAAATTTATTGGGGACTTGATCTTGATATGGAAACTTGATCTTGATATGTGGATTGAAAGTTGCAACGCCATTCAACCTTGGACGGTGAGTCGTATCTTGTCAGTTCCAGAAAGTTGAGACCAGCACCAAATGGTTACAATGCTAGGAAGCAGTAATGATCTGACTTTATAAAGGATCGACGGAAAGAAAGTAACTCACCAAAAAGAGGTTTTCAGTCAACAAAGAAGAGTTGGCGCTAGCACTGCTCAAGGCGCGGTGGGAAATAGCATGTCAGTGTCCTGGCAAAATCACTAGCGCAATGGCGGAGGGAGAGGGTAGGAGTGAGGAAGACACCGCCAGATTCAATGAAGCGTCGGTCTGTTTAAAAAAAAAAAAACAACATAGATCCACGAGGAAGATCAAAGATAAATCTCCAAAATTGGTATCGAGAATAAAATCAAAAACAGAGTTGAAAAGAGTTGCAGCTAACTACAAAAAGGGAAGAAATTACAAGTGGCGAGTCATGAGCAGCTTCAGTGTTGCCACTTAAAAGACCAAGAATACGCGGCTTAGCACAATTAGAAATGAAGATTAGTGAAAATCGCTTTTGGTTGAATTAAAACCGCCTGTCGATCGGACTTCTTGCTTCTCTCTTTACGAAATTCCCCTGATTTTAAAGTGCAAGGGGCAGTTTTCGAACAGCAATTTCGGGCCATCGAGGTGGCCACACTGATACGCACGCAGTGACTGTCTAATGTCATAGAAACAAGTGCCTTTGAACGCATTCATTTTCTGCACCTGCCGCACTATTGCGCGGGTTTCTGTCACTGGCTCACGTCGCGCCATTAGTTTCATTTGAAGGCAATATCCCCAATCTGGCATTTTCCTCAACCATTGTCTTCCTAGCGGCATGATTTCTACTATAAAATATCCAAAATTATTAGGTGAAAATGGTTATTGCAATTCATTTTGTTTGTCCTTCGCGGTGGATGCGCGCAACCCCTGGCGGTTAAGCACCGTGCAGCCCCCGGAAAGGGGTAGCTTTACTTCTCAAGGATAGTTCTACCCCACCGGAGGGTTAGCCGTCCGTACAGCAACACCCTGCAGCCCCTCTTGGCATGCTCCCCGCCGTAGCGCTGGCTTTCCTCAACTCCTCGCCTTACCTTTCGGCCCTGGCGGAGCGTGGCGGAGCGTGGCGGGCGGTGCGGAGCGGACGAGCGCCTGCGGACAGGGAATAGGCAGCCCAAACCACTGCCTATTCTGTGTCTGACTCACCCTACGCAAGGCCTTCTCCGCTCCGGCGGCGACGCGCTAGCAAAGGGACGGAAGCGACCACCCGCCTCGCAGACCTGTTTGGCGGGCTGGCCTACCCCAAACTCTGCAGTCGCTCCAGGCGGCACTTGCAGTCGTTGCGTGGACGTTTCGGCGAGCCGGAGGCGCAGACGGAAGAGTGATCCACACCACCCTAACATTATGGTGCGTGAAACAACACTAACGCCGAGCAGCGCGAGGAGCTGC
Source organism: Stenchaetothrips biformis (assembly GCA_030522485.1). Taxonomy (NCBI): domain Eukaryota; kingdom Metazoa; phylum Arthropoda; class Insecta; order Thysanoptera; family Thripidae; genus Stenchaetothrips; species Stenchaetothrips biformis. The sequence continues at coordinate 15,502,867 of CM060098.1, read as the reverse complement.
GTGGGAAGTGCTGCAGCGGGGGCTTTCCTGGAGCACTCAAAGGGCCCCCACTGCACAGCGGCTTGTCAGCAGCGCGAGGTTGTGCAGCGTTGACAGCCTAGTGCTCCCAAAGAGCTGGTGAGCAGCTGCTAGGGAGCTTCGTGTCCTGCAGGATGTCCTTCTGGCGCACCGTACGCCCAGCACGGCGAGCAGGCACGCGCGGCGAGCCAGCATTTAACTACAGCATGCACTACCTCATGCACGTCTTCCACGCCCTTTCTGAGCCGCCGTGCTGGACGACAAGACCGTAAGGACTTCGTCGGCGCCATCATTTAGGAGCGCTTTCGAGAAGTCTGACCTGTTCTGGTGCAAAACTGCAGCAACCTCAGGACTGGTGCGGAGTGAGGGGGCCAGTCCTCAACCAGGTCAACCAGGTCCCTTTCTAAGCACACAGACAGATTCCGCACATCGCTTCGTCTCTCCGTCTCACTTGGACGGATACACGGAAGGCTCCATGAGAGACGAATAGAAGTTCGAAATCGCTCTGCTGCGCCTCATGCACCGCTTCGGCCTCGTCGGGGACGCGCTGGATTGCAGCTGTCACATTTACGTAACCGTTGCGTTGGTAGCCCAGCCCGCCGCACGTATGCATAAGTAGACGTGGGTTGCCTACCTCCAGGCGCCTTGCGGACACGACCAACGAACCGCGTCACGCCGCGGCGTCGGCGGCCGTGGCCGTGCTGCCGGCTTCCAACTCTTAGAGGACGACAAGGCCCTGGCCACCCCCAGCTGTGGCCGGGCGGCACGGCCGTGCTGCCACCCGGCTCACCCACGATGCATCCTTGTGGCTCACCGCGAGCTCGGCACGGCGTGCAGCTAGGCGGCGGGGACAGCATTGTGTGCTCTAGGATGTCCTCATTGCACCATCGCGATGCATGCGAGTAGCTTGGCGCAACCGTGATCGTTGTGCACACACCTATCGGCTGGCTGTTGACGGCTTGCGTGGGCGGCGTGGCCTGCTCTGCCGATGCTGCAGTCGCGAAGTACAGTGTATAGAGTAGCGTGGCGGTGCTTCCGCGACGCGAGGGCTTCCGACGGCCAGGTGTTTGCAGAAACCCACGCGGTACAAAGTTCAGACAAAAGAGTGTTTCCCCCCCCCCCCAAAAAAAAAGTCCCCCACCCCTCGACCCAAACGGCTTTAACACGTACGGCAAGTGAAGCAATGCGCGAAGCAGTTCTGCAAGCTGCAACGGAAACTTTCTGGGGCACGCTAGTAGACGCATGTGTTGGTAGGCCAGCCCACCGCAGTTGGTTGCGTGACCCGGGTTGCATACCTCCAGCGCTTGCATGGCATGGTACTGCGTCTATAACAGACGGCTTTTGGAAGCGCTTCTAACAATCCGTCGCTTTACATGCTTACTTTCAGGATACGTTTAAGACCATTTGGGACCATTACGGGAGTTCCCTGGGACTCTAGAGCCGCACCTGTCTGCTGCTATCGGACCAAAATGCTACTCTTTCACTCCATGTGTGACTGTACTATTATGAGGGGTGCCTCACTCGCTCCGATCAGAACAGTCCCATCCAATGCATCCAATAATGAGAGCATTGTTGCCATGAGAAGCGGCACTGTGCGCCACTGTTAGTTCACAGTACTCCGCCACCGCCACGCCGCTGCCGCCAGATGACAAATGGTGGAACCAACGATACTGGATGAAGTTGCGCTCCTGGTTTGGCTGAAGGTACGTGTGCGCCGCCACGCTCTGCAGCAGCTTCATAGTAGAGCAATTATGACCTAAGTGCCTAAGTGTACATCAGGAGGGGCATGAATTTCAAGCTTAAGCTGCTCGCCAGTGGTTTGAAGGTCATGGTTAGCAATATCATGTGAATCGGGGACACACAGTGGTCCCAAATCCTAAAAACGCGGCCAAAAATCAATTAACGGCGCACCGTCTGGGTAGGAATCAAAATGTTGGTATTTTTTTATGTTTCGACGATCGCAGATTACGAATCTACAACCTATTTTGGATTCTGAAAACTGCCAGGGGCGGTTTTGGGGGGGAAATTTTTCAAAAAATTCAAAAAATAAAATATGCACATTGTTTTATACGTTTTCGGGGGTAAAAAAACAGAATCTGCCATTTTTGAGGAATTTTGAAAATTGCCAGGGGCGGTTTCAGGGGGGACGTTTTTCAAAACATTCAATAAATAAATTATGCACATTGTTTTATACGTTTTCGGGGGTGAAAAACCGAGATCTGCCATTTTTGAGGAATTTTGAAAACTGCCAGGGGCGGTTTCAGGGAGGAAGTTTTTCGAAAAATTCAATAAATAAAATATGCACATTGTTTTATATGTTTTAAGGGGTAAAAAAACAGAATCTGCCATCTTTTAGGAATTTTGAAAATTGCTAGGGGCGGTTTCAGGGGGGTGAATTTTGAAAATTGTCCAAAAGTGATATCTGTATCCATATGTATCGGTTTTTGGGACCAAAAACCAAGTATATACAATTTTGGGGGATTTTGAAAATTTTCAGGGGCGGTTTTAGGGGGAAAACTTTCAAAAAATTACAAAACATGAAATCTGCATATCTATTTGTATGTTTTTGAGGCCAAAAAACAAGAATTTGCAAATAGTTTTTACTTTGAAAATCGCCAGAGGCGAGTCTAGGGGGGTAAAATTTTTAGAATTTGCCTAAATTTGTTTTATTACATGCTTAGTACAAAGACAGAAAGCAGAAAACGCGCTCTTTTTTATTTTGATGTCATCAGAGTGTCAAAGGGTCAAACCAATATTATATTTTCTAAATGAAACATTTTGTTATAGTGTTTGAGAAAAAAATCATTTTAATAATTCATTAACAGCTGCAGGAAGTTCATAATGCTGCCTTTTTCTTTTTTCTAATCTCATGGAGGAAAAGTACACACTGCCATTTAGAAGTAGCCTGTAGAACAAGTCACACATTGTAGCCACTCTGGAAATTTTTCTTGTGTGGTGCTCCCTGAATGCTCGGATATTTTTATTATTGGCTTCCAGAGCCTCTTCTGAGTACATGCCCATGGGGAGTTCAAGTGAAGAAACAATATCTGCCCCATGAATCAAAATGAAGTGCACTCCAGAGGGCATGTAATACCAGGGTACAATTGTTCAAACCTATCAGCAGTCTGAAGGCAATATGTTCTGAACTTATCAGGATCAATATCACTACCGCATGAAAGTGCAGTTTGGATAGCACTAAATCTACGGATTAGATCCACATCAAAACCGGTTATGGCAGATATAAGGTCAGGGTGAGCGAAAAATTTTCTTGCTGTATTTCCATCATTTGTAGACCCTGTGCCATGTTGTACCACATCTACAAGAATACCCAATTCTTTCCTAATATCTTCCTGTATCCTTTTTTTTCTCTCTGCATACAGCTTCTCATTGCAACTCCACTTCTTTATATCTAGTTTGTAGGAGATATGCAAAACACACTCCAGGAAGCGAATGCGACAGTGCAGAACTGAAATGCCATATTTGAAAACAGACTTATCTACAGGGAGGGAACGATTTGACATACTGCTTGGTTTGGCTCCGCAAGCACAGCAAGCCGAATGAGAAGAAGCCCCAGTCAAAAATGTTCTTGTCTTCCCATCTATCATGGTACACTGAAATTCATGACAGATTTGTAAAGTCACTCCACTTTTTAGTGTTACTGTAGAAGGTACCAGTTCAGAAATCTTGCCCTGAAAATACTTTTCCTCTTCAATAATAACCCCTTCTGTTTCCTTCTTCTGTTGAATTCTCATTGGCTTGCAAAACTTTGTGGATGAAGGAGTTTCATTTGTCCAAATTATTTCTGAAGAATCCTGATTATCTGGAGTAAAACTCAACTGCAGGGGAACTAGGGCTGTCAAAAGCACTGACTTTTCTTGATTAGGATCTTCTAGATATTGTTTATACTGAGAGTGATTTCCACTGCCATCACAACCCCACTTATGTGTTAATTTCAAACAACCAGCAGTCAAACCTTGTAGAGACTTTCCTTTCTTCTCTAAAACTTTAATTATATCTTTGGCATCAAAATCTACAAGAGTTTGCAACTCAATTTCAGCACTGGTTTCTGTTACAGTCACTGACTCTGCTGGGGGTAAGGAAGATTTTTTTTCTTCCAGTACATTTTTGTAGGGAGGGAAAATGTCTGCATTGTGAATTTTGGCCTCTGATCTAATGAGGCAGTATTGGTCCTTACTAAGGTCCCCGTCAATAATGAGGGAAACACCCTCACCTGGTGACACTGGAGTAACTTCAAGTATCTTGGCAGTGGGTTTAAATTTTTCCCAAATCTCAGAGCATATTTGAGGGTTGTTAGAGATGAGATTTAAAACTTTAGCCCCTACCTCATTTCCACTCTGTCTCAATAATCCTCCTGCTGTTAACAATAGTTCTTCTAGAGTGTAGATATTTTTAATAACAGCAATTTTCCTCCTTTTGGACCTTGGAGCCCCTTCTTCCAAATCTACACAGGGTCTTCCCCTTCCTTTTTTTGGTGTTTGAGTTGTTGGAGTGTTACTAGCCTTATCTTCAAAAGTAACTTCCTCGTCGAGCCAGTCTTTATAATTTTGAAAAAACAGAGAGGGCCTCCTCGCGAGGTCGATACGTTGAAAGTAGCTGGTTCCCAATGTAGAAACTTGATTTGACAAACTCCTCACCTCCCTGCCAACTAAATCTCTTTTTAAAAATTTCTGGGCCTCGGCCAAGCAAAAATTTTGCAAATGACTTCTTTGGATATCTCTGCTTTGCCCCGCTTTCTGCCTCACAACATCTATCAGTGACCTCCGAGTCACGCGAAGTAAATTCATTTTTACTACCTAAAAAAAGAAAGCAGACAAACTATACTGGTGTTTTCTTTAAATGCAGTTATGTTATATTTACATTTTGGATGAAACTAAATGCACAATATTAATATATCAAGCCTCCACATCCTACTCACTATTTCTGGGTGGGTTGACAGTCACTAGAAACTAAAGAAAACGTCTGAAACCTAACGACACTTGTCACGTATGACACCTGTCAAAATGAGGGTTAGGAGGTTATGTTGACAAGCGCGGCGCGCGAGCAGAAGACGGACGTTCTCTGTTTACCTCCATGTTTTTACTTGTTACAAGAGAATCTCGTTATATCTCGTGCTGGCACAACTTCGCCCGAATAGTATGTGACTCGGCGAAAATTTTGAGCGTAACGAGAAAGCCCATTACCCCGTATTACGTGTTAAATCTCAAATCGCAAATCGGAATGTCTTCGCTGTGACACTTCTTTTTCTTTGCTATATTAAAGTGTATCCAAGCGACCAGATCTGTATTGTAGGCCAACAATCACAGAGAAAGGCCTTAGCTTTCGATTGAATTCATTTGCACACCAATAATTAACGTTGAATACAGAGAAAATGCGTTTCTACGGCGGAGCATTCTACGACGATCTAAAACGGCGGGGAAGTGCCGCTCTTTTCGGCCGTGGTTTTATGGAAGAGTGATGGAAATTAGAAAAACTAAATGTGGATTTGGGTACTTTGAAACATTAGGAATCAAGCCTGGCGGTCGAAAATCATAAAATTTACGATCTACAAAAAGGTTTTTGGCCGCGTTTTCGGGTTTTGGGACCACTGTGGGACACCAACAAGACGCCTGTTGCAAACAAAAGGGCACGGGTTACCTTATCGCTGTGTTCCAGGGGAAAATTGCAGACCTGAAGGCAGAAGAAGAGGCGCTTCACAATGAGCGTGCCTTTTTTGAGGGTGTGATGCGGCACGTGCAGGATTCGAAGCGTGAGTTCGGCATCAAGCTTTCTCGTGATGCTATCAGATCGGTTATACTGCGGTAGACTTCAGGCTGCAGGCAGGGCCCCGGGTCGTTGGAATTGGGGATCGTTTCTCTGCTTTAAGCCCCTGAGTTGTACGGCTTACAGGAAGTGCGGCGAGGGACTGCAGCCCGACTGCGCTTTCGACAGTGCCCGAGTCAGACCCCAGTCCGCCCTCCACATAAAAAGTGGACAAAATTAATTACTACTGAACCAATGGAGATATTTGGACAAAACCTCGGGCAGGGGGGTTTTCAAGGGTGCTCTTTACGAATTTAAAGTCCTTTTTTGTCAGTGGCGTACCCTTTTTTCAGTAGCGTAGGAAAATATTTTTGTTTTACCTATTTTTTTTTTTGCAAGTTTGCAATTTTACGTTTTCGGGGTCGCTGATGACGAATCTGATAATATTATTTTGGTAGAGAGCGCCAAAACGTCCGCATTTCACAGAAAAGTCTAATATTTTGGTTAGGTCCCAGTTTTGTCTAATTGTCTCAAGTGAGTTTGGGCTGAGCAACATTTCCGGGTAAGAATTGACAAAAAATATAGTTCTTTAATGTATTTCATGTGTTTTTCGTCAAAAGTGATTCAATGTCAAACGCTTAATACTTCATTTAACACGATTTTACAAGATAATAACGTTGAATAAAGTATTTAGGAAAATAGAAAAACAAAAACTTTCCTTTCACATGCAAACTTGAATGCATGTTAGTTAACATAAAATAAAACTATCTAGTTCTCAACAAAATGACTAGGATACTCCTAAAAATAGATCCTCGTGATCTTCGAGTGAATCTTCTTCATCTTCGCTGTCTGCAGCAAACTCCTGGACCTCAGGTTCAATGACAGGAGTTCTCCTTTCTAACAAAAGTTTTTTTACTGAGTCGGAGAGAGGACGGAAATTGCCTTTTGTTGGGGGTCTCCTGAAGCTGGATATTATGGGATCAGATGTGACCAAAAGTCTTTCAAATACATCCCTGTTAGTTGCCAACCTACGAGCAAAAAGCAGCTATTAATATCAAGGATGAAAAGTGCTAGCTGGTACTTTAAAGTTTTATTAGTCATAAACACTGAAACGATGCGTCACCTGGAAATCTTTCGTGAGCGGAGCTCTCGAAATTTCTTGATGTCTTTATTTCGAGATTCTTGTGGCTCTTCCGATAAGGTGCCAATTGGAACCTTTGCTGCGGAAATAGCATCAGCCCCGTGGATCAATATCCGATGCACACTTGGAGGCATCTTGTACCAACTGTAATGTTTAAGATACAATTTTGCCGTCTGCAGGCCAAATTTTCGGAACTCGGTGACATTAATATGAAAGCCACTATTCAGTGCCTGCAAAATTGTGGAGAAATTTCCTATAAATTCCCTGTCTAATCCAAGAATGCGCGCAGTGACATCAGGATTTTCAAAGAAACGACGGGCGGTGTTCCCGTCATTTGTCGTTCCACTGCCTCTTTTCGGAACGTCTACTAAGATGCCATACTCCTTCTTTAAGGCCTCTCTGATGTTGCTTTGCCTTGTCACTTCAAAGGTTTTCTTTTCAGGAGTGTCAGCTCTAGTTGTCTTGAAGTCCAGTCGATATGCTACGTGAAGGCAGCACTCCATGCACCTGCGACACATTTTAAGCACAAATTAGTTTTACCTTTTTTTAAAATTTAAATTGAACAGTGTACGGGAGTTCCCCCTTCACAAATGTTGATGCGTAAGTATCTGTGTTGTCACCTTATATAAGCATGGAGAGGGGAAAGTCCAAATTCCAGAATACTTTTATCTAAGGGAAGGTTAAGGATTTTTTCAAGATTATTAAGGTCCTTAGGGTAGGCCTTGCAGACTGGACATCTTTGATTTGAAACTCCTGAAAAACAAAGATAAACAGTTTGTTCACAGAGGTGAATTTTAAGCAAGGGGTTGTTTGTACACAGAGGATACAAATGTCCAAATGCTTACCTGAAAGAGCACTGACAACTTTTCCATCAACCATCGTGCAGCTCAATTCATGTTCAATTTCCACCATAATATCACCAAGTGATACAAGAGTTGGCTGGAGCGCCTTGATTTGTTCGTCAATTTCTTTCTTATTTTGCACATTGAATTGGGTATCTTCTTTTCCAAATTCAAGTTTCATGGGTCTACACGTGCGAGTCGAAGACGACTTAGTATTATACCAAATAATTGTTTCGCCTTGGTAAATGACTATTGGAACAAGGGAAGTAATAATTATGCTTGAATCATCAATGGCCTCCCCTTCAAAGTTTTGTTTGTATTGGGCTTGATTTGAAGACCCATCATAGCCCCACTTGCTAAACATTTTTACTTTTGCTTTATTATTGACAATGTTCAGTTTTTCAACAACTTCTTTCTGGAGGGTCATGATTCTTCTTCCTGAGTGGTCCAGCAATGACTGAAGAGACACACTTGCCATCTTTTCGGTAACTGTGATTCCATCTGGGAGGCATTTTAATTTTGCTCCTCTTACCTGTAGATAAGGAGGGTACAAACTATTCAGGTTTCTTTGAATTGACTGGTTTCTCAGTAATTGGTTCTTAGCAGCGGATAAATCTAATTCAACAAGCAATGACAATGCTTCGTCAGGAGCATAGCCGACCACGGGGTGAAAGTTATCACTAAAATCAATTGCTTTCCGAAGTTTGTTCGGTCTTTCAGGACTTGTAAGCATTGCCTCTTCTACTAATTTGGCGCCAGCTTTGTTACCATCCTGCCGTGCTTTAAGTGCCGTGGCACAAGCCAGCTCCTGAGACGAGTAATTTTTACCCAGTTCCTTAGCTTTTCTTTTCTGTGCTCTTGGCGTACTTTTGGTAAATTCTTTCACGGGACGTCCTGGGCCACGTTTGGATGAGACAGGTGCTTTTATATTGGAGGAGAAGTCTTCCAGTCCGTTTAACCAATCATCATATTTCTTTTCAAAATAAACCGGATTTCTAGAGCATGACTGCCACTTTCGTCGTATAACATAGCAAGCACTTTTCACTGATCGACTGACACTCCGAAAAACTGGACCATCTTCTGGGATTTCCAACTCTTTGCACACATAGGCGATAACATATCGTACCCTCGATAGAGTAATAAGTTTTCCTTTGTCCTTGTCCAGCTTTCCTTCAACCCACGCTTCCAATAACTCATTTCTAGAAAAGGTACGTCGTGAAGTTGCCATGACGTCATAACTGCAAAAATGCATGTATTACTAATAACAGGAAAATTAGCGTTACACATCGGCAACTTTGGCCCGCCCCGTACATTTAGAAATTTGTGAAATTTGCCAATGTTTAAACCTAACGGGTTTTGAACCGGAGTCTTGGTCAAAATATATGTTACTTTCGTCATCAACGCCCCCAGGGTATCTATTTTACAAATAAATACACGGAACGGGCCAAAGAGTAAAAAAGAAAGGCTTGAATTCTGAGCGAAATACCCGTGCAATTCCCTCCGTAGCTCAAGTCCTGCGTAACAGATTAAATGTAACCCAAATTCCGTATTACAAGTGAAATAAACTGATAATCCATGACGGGGACGCGTCTGCTGGCCCGGCAGTGGTTATGCGGATGGATGAGAACGAATGTACGCGGTTGAACTACGGTCCAATAAATGCATTCAAATTTTCAGGAAAAATATGCACAAATAAAACATTTTGTCACCCTTGCATAAATTGCCGCCCCGCCCCTCCTCCCACTCTTCACAAGGGTCCCTATGACATTTACATTTGTCATTCAAAACATACTACGGTGTCAAAGTTACGTACCTCAGAAAACCCTGACGCCGGCCGCCGCACGCGCGCGCCGCCTCAGTACTCGCCCCGGTGCCGCTGGCGCTGGCAGTGGACAGAGCGGTGCATTATTGGGCGTGGCGGGCCGGGTAGCGAATATTAGCAACCGATCTCTTTTGGCACTCGTGGGGGAAGGTCTGAGCTTCAGTTTGACACTACTCTGATCGCGAAACAACGCGAAAATCGAATTGAATCTCAAATAATATGAACAAATTTCGCCATTTTTAGTAGTTTACCAATACAGCTATTTCGGCGTGATGTTTTTCCTGTATTGCCATAAACCACTGAGGAAATTGTAGGCCAAGGAGTCCCCTTTCAGGTTATGGTCGCATTTTTTCGTTTGAGAATGTGGTACGGCTCTAGTTTGCCTCGAAACTTGATAAAAAGAGCCAAACCGCGCGACTTCCCGGGAAGCGCAGCAGAAGAGGTGACTTCTACATCACGTGTGCGCTGTCCCGTTCGGAGTTGAGGCAAAATTCTTGCGGTGTTTTGTAGCTTGACCATCCTACTACAGCTTCCGCAGCTCATTTTCTCTAAACCAAAACTTTCAGAAAAACAATTTTGTCCACTTTTTATCGATTCCGTCACACTGTGCGCTCCCCCCCTGGAGCCTGGAGCGCCTCCACAAGGAGACTATGCGGCCTAGTAGTAGCCTCGCTCGAAACGGGGGCAAGCAGGGCACCCGACCTGCTCGCCTTGCCCAAATCGTTCGAGGAAGCAAGAAACAGCCCGAAGCGCAAGCCACAGTGCCCGAACGCAAAGGATCAGGTGGACAATGTCATTCGCACATAGGCACACTCTTCGCGTTCTTGTAGCCAAGCATTAAAATTTAGCCTCGCCCCACAAAATGTTCCCCAAACAATTTTTTTTTGTTAATAGGACACGTGGCACATGACCGTGGTGACAAGAACGCTCTCGTTCGTCCACGAAAGCTGAGGATGAGTGGAGTTTCTTCCTGCGGCAGAAAGGCTTGAAAAGGTAGACCGAGTGAAGTCTCATAATTTGACTCGATACGTTAGGCTTCTGTTGTAATTATTTCTTCCGCGGCCCATAGGCAAATCAAAACGCGGAGCCACTACTGACGAAGATCGGCGAAGGCGCGACGGGGACCCAAGCCGTGGTCAGACAGGGACAACGATGATAGTGTGCAACGTCAACGTTAGTGAGGCGAGAACAAGGACAGGAGTGAACAAGAAATCCTGTCCATTCCGGAAAAACAGAGCGCCAACGACACTGCAAACAGAGTGTGCCTTGTGTCTCACCGTCCCCTGGAAGTGCGGCACCAGTACCTGGTGACCAGTATCTGGTGACGGATTTGGGTGTCTCTTGACTAGTATCTGGTGACCAGATGTATCTGGTGACATATTTGAGTGTCTCTAGTACTTGGTGACCAGTATGTGGTGACAGATTTGGGTGTCTCGTGACAAGTATCTGGTGGCCACTATCTGTGGGCCAGTTATGTCAATATGGTTCCAAAGCTGGGCGCCAGCAGCAGGGCTGCGCTGCCAAGGCCACACTCCGGCCGCCAATACCGAGGCGCGACGCGTTTCTTTTTACGTGGCCGCAAGGCGCCTGGACGTAGGCCACCCGCGTCTGCCGAATGCACCCAAGTTCGGCGGGCTGGTCTGCCAGCGTCTACTGCCAAGTGGCAGTCAGTGAAGGCGCGGGTCAGAGCGGGTGGGGCAGCGGGCCGTCTGTCTGCTGGTTGGCACCCCCCCCCCCTCCCACACACACAAACACCGTCAGCACTGAGGTTGTTGCAGTGTTGCATCAAAACTAATCAGACTGACGGAAGCGGCCATACACCGAACTGACAGCGGAGAGGCCGCAGCCACGGTCATACATCGCGCCCGCGCCCACAACACGGCAGCACAGGGCCACCTTCGTGTGAAAGTCACCCAAACCGACCCAAACCTACACTACGTCCACCCTGCCGTTCGGTGAGCCGCTAAGGAGGGGTCTGGCAAGAGCAACGTCCCATGTGCGGTGTGGACGTCGAGCTCGGCAGCAACTGGCCCACCGCGGTTCCGCTCTGCACGGGGCCTTGCTACCGTGCCCCGGGAAGTCACCGAAGCACCGTACCGTGCGCTCTTTAGTGCATCCTGGACGACACAATACTTTTCGGAAGCAGCTCACCAGCTTACTGTGCCGGGCGCGCGGTGCGCCACAAGAACATCCTGGAGGCCATGGAGGCCAGCAGCTCACCAGTTCTTTGCGATCACCACGCTGCTAACGCTGCACCACCTCACGCAGTTCAGCAAGCCACTGGGCAGGGGGCCAGCTTTGAGTGCTCTAGGAAACCCCCGCTGCAGCACTTGCCACGCAGCTCCATGCACGTCCGGTGCGCTGGTTGCCGTCAGAGCTCGTCAATAACCCGATTTAAGACCGGCCGCGGAGGCCGACTGCGGCCTGTGCAGGCCTCCTTGGGATCGGGACTGGACAGTGAGACAATGCTGAAAATACACGGACGGCGATTGGAGGGGTTCGGCTCCGGCGGCCTGACGCTAGTCGATGGAGACCACAGCCTAGCCATGGAGAACTGCACGGCCCAGTGGGAGGCGGCCAGCGCAGGCCACCGATTACCGGACTTTGGCCGCGCCGGCCGGCCTGCGCTAGCCTAGAGTCCTAGATGTGTTAGAGAAACGCAGGGTTGCCCCAAGTCCGCCATTTTGAAACGTATCGGCGGAGCGGTTTTTCGCTCATAGTTTCCAACCCGTTGAAGCTAGAGGGGTATAGTGAGCGAGCCGATCGTAGCTTGGCCAGAGACCTCCAATCGGCTCGCTTACTACACCCTTCTAACTTCAAGGGTTTGGCAGCTATGAGTGAAAAACATTCTCCGGTTCGTTTCAAGATGGCGGACCAGGGGACACACCCTGCGTTTCTCTAACACATCTAAGACTCTACGCTAGCCGAGGCTGGCGCGGTTCCCCCGATCTGCGCACGGCGGGACACAGGCCGGAGCCGGCGTGCGCGGCCGGCCGAAAATCGGGTTTCTGACGAGCTCGGGTTGCTGTGCGTTTTGTTTCACACCATGGGGTGGCGGTGGTCGGTGGTGGGGACCACTCTTGTGTCTGCGTTCCGGCTTCCCGAAACGTCCACGCAACGACTGCAAGTGCCGGCCGGAACGCCTGTGGAGTTTCGGATAGGCCATCCCGCCAAACACGTCTGCGAGGCGGGTGGCCGCTCCTGGCACGTTGCCACCTGGAGAGAGCCTTGCTTACGATCGCAGATGACGGCGCTTTCGTTGTGTCGCGGCCATCAGCCTCGCAGACGCTCGCTGGTCGTGAGCACCAAGACCCTCTCCGTGGTACACCCCGCCACGCTACCGCGTCACTCGCTGCTCGCAGCCATCAAGGCTAAGGTCGTGGTTCTTGCCAGCGCGCGCTGCACGCTGCGGCCTTCACGGCGTTCATCACGGTAGCTTCCATAACTTTCTTTTACCACCCTGTTGTCCCTCCAAGACCTGTGCGGCAGCAGCACGGCCGCCAACACCGCCTCGTGACACGATTCGTTCGTGGCCGCAAGGAGCCTGAGAGTAGGCAACCCGCGTCTGCCTCACGGCGTGCAACGGTTCGGCCTTGGCCTATAATAGCGCAGGCGTCCCTGCTACGTGAATGTGATCAGAGTCTCTCATCGGCCGGTTTGCATCGGTTCGGGCCGCTTCGGCTCCGCACGCTCCCGAAACCGAACCGAACCGAGGCATCGGTTTAGCCAAAAACCGATAGCTAGCTTCGATTCCCGGCACAGCGGAAATTTTTTTTTTTTTTTTTTTTTTGGGGGGGGGGGGGTAGATTTGCAATCGTCACCTAGTCGTTCGGGGTCCTCAATGTTGCTCCGGGTTAACTTTGCAAGATCGCAGACGGTCATTTACATCGACAAAAATGCCAGCTTCTGCCGGGAATCGAAGCCGGTCCACCTCGGTCTCGGAGCCGGAACCGGAGCGTGCTGTCTCTCTCCCACACCACAGGAGCGTCCGACCCAGCCGATCCGGCCGATGCGAGACTCTGAATGTGATAGCTTCAGTCTTGCGCGTCTCCTACGGGGCCGAAGTGGTGCACGAGACGCAGCTGAGCGATTTTGGACTTGTCTATCGTCTCTCTGTCTCTCTCGCACTCGCGGAGCCTTCCGTGTAAAGGTGCAAGCGAGACGGAGGGAGGCGTACCGCTGTGCGGATGCGGAATGTCTGTCAGGCACAGAACGCATCGCGGACACTTCTTATGTGACGTATCCGACAGCAGGTGCTCACCTGGCGAGTCGTATCCGATTTTTGGCCCGCCCCTATTCAAAAAATAGAGGGAGGGCATATGCATTTGCCTTTGTGTCTGTGTGTCGTCGTTGTCGTCGTCTGTGTACAAGGAAGGAGTTGAGCTGGAGTGACTAGATTTGGAGGGTACTTCAGGAGTACCGTCCAAACAAATAATCCGGTGGTGCAAATCCCGTCCGGGTCGCACAAGGGCTGCTGCAGGTGCATCATGGTTTACATGAGCGGGAGGGGGATTTCCGCCATTATTGGTGCTAGCAGGGCACATAGGGGTATTTTTGGAATCAGGGCGACGAGACAAGATGAATGGACCTGGTCCCGACCCCATCGGCCGCTTTTACAAGTTGGCCAGATCAGGATCTTCAAAAAAGGGGGTCGACCGACTAAAAAAATTTATTGCAGATTTCGATTGGTCTCAGCAAGACCTTTTCAACGAGGGGTCGGAAAGGGGGTCCAGGAGCCCGACTTCGTCTATTAGTCACATCAGGATCTTGAAAAAAGGGGGTCGACCGACTGAAAATTTTTACTTAAGTTTTCGATAGGTCTTGGCAAGACCTCTTCAACGAGGGGTCGGAAGGGGGGTCCAGGAGCCCGCCTTCATGAGTTATGTGAAAAAGTGCGACGGGCTCGTTTTGCGCTCCTGCTGTGCCTCCATTGCAAGGAGTTGCAGTATCATGGCAAATATGAGTATTTTCGGAATGAGGGCTAAGAGACAAATGAAATGGGCATATTCTAAGGACAGTTGGAGTAAAAAGTGTAAGGACTTTTGCATATTGTGAATAGAAGGGCGGGCCTAAGTCACGATGGTACATCGATAACTTTGCCTTACCCGCTCACGGGGTGTTTGATGAGAGCGGGCCGAAGGCCCGGGCCTTCGACTGGCCAAGTTGGGTCTGATGCGAGGGCCGAAGGCCCGAGGAAAGGCCGCCGGCAGGCCAAGCTGGGCCGGCCCCCTGTCGAACCGAGTTGCCGGCGCAGCGAAGCGGAGCTGGCAACTCGGTTCGACGGAGGGGCGGGCCCCTAGCTTGTTATGGGAACAAAGATTGTTTTCGTCCCATCATTGCACCATCAGCACCCTCGAGGCCCAAGAATCCCCACGGCGATCATATTCGGCAGTACGACTGACGACTGACGAAGCTGGCTTTATTCCTCACTTAAGGGCCCGCTAAAGGCTCGGCCGAGGGCGCGCTCGGAGCGGCTCGGAGGCCTGCGGGGCCTCCGCGTGGCGAGACATACACCTCGATTGCGCCCACACGCGTTGTCGGATCGAGTTGAAACTTTGCAGGGGCACTCGACATGAACCAGCCTCGACACCAGCCTGTTCAAAAAAATTCCAAAAATTTTGGATTGGCTGAAATTGGCCGAAAACTGCCCCGGGTCTTCCAGACAAAATACGGGAAAAAGCGTTCTGTAGTGTTGTAGCCACTAGCTCCACTAAGAAGCTCCTGTAATCCGGTGTCGATACCTTGAACGGTGTGGCCGTAAACCTTAAAACGCCGAACGAAAATCGGGACTTAGCCGCTGGAGGCACGCCGAGACTAGGCCGGCTAGGCGAATCTAAGGACCGGCCCCGGAGCCCCCACCGCCCTCCAGGCGCGGATACCAGGGGGGGGGGGGGCAAAGGGGGTTTTGCCCCCCCCCCCCCCCCCCCCGAGCCCCTAGATAGCCGCCTGAAAGGTAGGCAAAATGCCCTAATTTGCCCCTGTAAGTAGGCAAAAAGCCCTACTTTGCCCCTGTAAGTAGGCAAAAAGTGCTACTTCCCCCCCCCCCCAAAGGCCGGCTCTGGATCCGCTACTGCCGCCCTCCCGCACCCCGCTGGCCCAGCACTGCACCCTGATTCACAGATTGGAGCATCTGAAAATCATGTCATTATCTTCTGCTTTTCTGAATCACATAACACAGGTGATGGCCCATTTAAGAATAATGGTGAAAGTAGCTTTCTCTTGATTCTTCAAAGTGTTTTTTCTTGAAACCATTTAGGAGCTGCACTGTGTTCACATCTCAAAGAAATGATAGGCATCAGACAATTTAAATTGTTCCTCTGCGACCTACCCTTCAGACCAAGTGGTACCAAACCTGCAATACGTACACACAATGTTTATCCATTCGGGAGTGAATGCACGATTACTTATATAAGTAGTATGGAAGAATTCGAGTTGCTCTACCCTTCAGTGAAAATAGAATATTTTGTTGCCTCTACAAGTGGTAAGCAGTGTTCATTACTTCAATACCTTTTTTGTATTTAATAATGGGTTTTAATGAATAAGTTTTTCAAGTTTTGATGTCTTCAGAATCCTTATTTGTATTTCATTACAGGAAACAGTAATGCTGATGCAGGTTCTTCCTTTTTCGATTTTTTCAAAACCACAAGTGCAAGGAAAGAATGCAAGTGGTTGTTTCAGATGCAAATTCCATTCAATAAAGACTACATTAGGCTCATAAGCAGGTGAGTGGTTCGTCTGTTCCACATCATACTTCATTACTAAACCAACAGCATCTTCAGTGCATGCATGTGTGAAATAAAGAGTGTTTCCACATGATATTCTTTGTTATTTGCAGGTTTCTTGAGTGTGAACCTGGTTTGTGGCGAAACAGGTACTCTACAGAGAACTGCACCTGGACAAATGAGCGGTTCTTGTTAAGAGTTTTGCAATAACCTGAAGTGCTCTTAAATGTAAAGCTGTAATACTTTGTCAACAGGACTGTGAATCACAGTCTGTGATACATTATTGCCTTATACGTTTGAGGTTCAGTAGAAGTTGCCATGATTTTTTATGTTTTCCCATTTAAATTTTCCTACCATTATTTGCAAGGTTTTGCAATGGGTCTAAAAGAAAAATCAAAATTTTCAAGGCTACTGATAAATTTATTTAAAATTGAAATAATTTGATAGCCTAAAATCACAGGATTTTAAAGTTTACATAAGAATTACATAGATGTAAATGATCCACAATATTTTCAGATCACTACAATAATGTCTTTTATGAAAGGCCTACATACACAGTCAGAACAAGTGATCTTTAAGTAGTTCAACTAATGAATCCCAGATAACAGAGCCATTTTTATGCGATACCTAACTAATGCTCATATTTTGTTGCAAACCAAGATTCATAGGGTATTCTGTAGTTAGTGGTACACTACTGTTTGTTTACTGTGAAAAAGATCTTTAGCTTGTTAATCATTTTTACACAAGATGTGAAAATAATATGCGATTTGTGTTTATCTTGTTGATTATTTCCTTTCCGTAAACAGCCTCAACTGGATCCGTTTGTCATATTTTACGTTCCAAGATTATTTATGAAATAAGCCAATCGTAAACATCTTAATAAGTGAAAGGTGACAAGACAAAGAGTTTTTATCACTTACAACAATTGTCTCTGTTACTTGTTTCTACAAAAAGAAAAGATTTAGCTTCATTTCCATCGATGCCGTGTAATTTGAGCACCACTTTGTTGTGACCTAGCCAGGAAACTGGTGACCAGTTCAAGTAACTTGTGACCAGTTGGAATAACTCGTCACCAGTTGGAGTAAGTCGCGACCAGTTGGAGTAACTCGTGACCAGTTGGAGTAACTCGTGACCAGTTGGAGTAACTCGCGACCAGTTAGAGTAACTCGTGACCAGTTCAAGTAATTTGTGCCAATGGCTCATGAACGGATCCAGTAGCTTGCCCTTTTAACTGTAAAATGAAAGTAAATAAATTTTCTACTATTTGTTTCAGTGAGAAGTCATGATTTGAACACATATAGGCCTTTTCAAGAACCAGGAAAAATATAGCAGTGGCAATCTAATCACTAGACATTTCTCATCACTGAACAATTTTGTGATCCTTGAAATAAGAATTTGCAT
This sequence comes from Stenchaetothrips biformis, assembly GCA_030522485.1. NCBI lineage: Eukaryota > Metazoa > Arthropoda > Insecta > Thysanoptera > Thripidae > Stenchaetothrips > Stenchaetothrips biformis. The sequence continues at coordinate 15,485,161 of CM060098.1, read as the reverse complement.
ATTGTCCTTTAAGATATTTACATTAAAAAATTGAACAAGACATCTACAAAAGTAAAAAAAAAACAGCAGTGTTCCATTCATTAATCTGCAAAAGGCACCGACATTTCAGCAACCATTTTCTGCGAAAGTTTGAAACTAAGAATACTTGTCTATTTTGTGGAATGTTTTCTTTGTTTGTGCAGATTCAAATGGTACGAGTTGCCTGCAATGACCTCACCACATTCTAAGCAAAGCAAACCTTTCGTTGTTATCTTTTTTGGATACAGAACTGGAAGCTGGTCGAGAAGAGCTTGGGAGCCATCATGTTTCAGTTGAATGTGTTTCTCCAACCTATGCAATCTGCCAATCCCGCCTTCATACGTTTTTTTACATTGTGGGCATTTAAGGGTCAATCTTCCTTTTTTCCTAGCTCTGCCTTCTTCCTCTTCATCCTCTGTCTCGACTGCTTCTTCTTGAGTATCTTGTTCCTACAAAAGAAAAGATGCAATGTACAAAATTTTAATTAAGACATTCATGTTGACTATGTAACCTTGAAGTGTAACCTTGAAGCTCTAGAAAATCAATTTTTAAGTCTTTTAAGATATTAAATTAAAGAATTTTATTTCAAATGAACTAAATTAGTGGCCATAAAAATCACTTTTGCATCTATGGATTTTATTTGGGATAACTGGAGCTTCAGACTAAGAAAAAAGTAAGTAACAAAGTAACATACATAGAAAATTAGAAAAAAAACTTCTACAGGCTAGAATTCAGTCATCGATCCTTGGCCTGTGCTACCCAGAGCTCTGACTTAAGCTTTGCTAACCAGTACCGTTAAAGAAAATGAGCTTGTGCTTACCTTTGTTGTTTTGGACTGCAGATCATTATTGTCAGACACATCAACTGGTCTCATTGCAGAGATAGTGGTAGAAGCCTCATGATCAATGTGATGCTATATGTTTGAAATAAATAACAAGACAATGAAATTAAGCAAAAACATTGGCATGGAACTTTCCATTGAGTACAAAACAACGTACGTTTAAAGATTCTGTGTTGGAGGGCAAAAGCTTGAGCTCCTTCATGTACTCATTATATTGAAATGATCTTAATAACCCACCCATATCATTATTACTGTACATATCACTCAGCTCTGGTTTTAGCTGTCTAATGATAGGCGTCAAATCCATTTTGAAATTGTTTTTCCTGGAGACAAAAACAAAAGAAAACATTAACTTGAAGTAAGACTCTACCGTGCTAGAACAGCAAGTAATTTATTTTCTTAGCATTCTGAATTTTTCTGTTTTATGAAACTTTGCTACTATGAAAGGAAAACTATTTAATTCTCAATATGCTGGTGACACTCACCAGCAAAAACAATAAGGAGCAAGAATGCCGAGCTCTACCCAAGAGGGATCACCGAAGTTAGCTGCCTCAGAGATGCTAAAGCCGCTCCTGAAGCCACTGTGAGCCGTGAAGGGATATATCACAATGATGTCTTTCTCTTGCTGAACAACCTGAAACAAAACCCAATAATGCTAAGAAAATTTGTCTCTAAGGGGAGAAAAATTTGATGACGTATATATTTGTACATACTGTTTTTACAGGAATGTCAAAATTTTTAAGATAATCAGTATCAGCAAGAATGTATTTGTGACCCAAGGGATTAGAACATGTCACTTGAGCAGGGTCCAAGGGAAAAAATCGAGCACTGTGCTCAAACTGCTTGTAAAATGTAGGTGGCACGAAAGACCTAAACACAAACCATTGATATTAACTTTCCTGAAAAGTGAAATTATTTAAAAAATCACTTCCTAAACCTCTTTCATTTTTATGTATTGAGGTGCTCACTTGCAAAATTATGCAAACCTACAGTTGAGTCTCTTCGCTATCATTACTTTCTGAGCAATAAAGGAGAAATGTAAATAACTAAGTTGTTTCCCTCAAAGTTTCCCCTAAAAATATCCAATTCTTAATCAGCCTTCACTCCCTCAAAAATTCATCTTAAATGAAACTTAAATGATATAAAATTGGCTGGTTTAGTTTATTTTAGTTTTTATCTGTGTTAGTTTTAAACTGGAATGTACAGTTGGTCAATATATGCCAAACAAACATGAACATTGTCAGGAATCAAATCTACAAAGAATAAAAGAATTTCCTTGAAACATAATTAGAGGGATCGCGATAAGGTGTCTGTTTTATGTCCAGAGCTGAAGGTGAAAACTTTTCAGGTGACTTTGAGGAAAACAACCATGTTACTTAGCAAAGCTTCCATAGCTCACATACACAGTAGTTGAAGGCCCCAACTGTAGGCTTAAATTCAACGTATGGTAAGCAACATACAGTCAAAATCAAAACTGCTTCCACAAATACTCTAGTAAACTATAGGATTTTCAGTTAACATTTGCCTTTAGGGTCAAAAACATTTATCATAAAAAATCCAGTAGTAGTTGAACATGCTTACCAAATACATGGTGCACCATAGTGCAGGTAGTTAATACTAAATGCCGCTCCGTCCTCAATGTGCCACGCAAAGCAGCTGTGGGGGCCACCTACATAGAGGTACGGATAGGCGATACCTGGGATAGGTTCTTTCAATAAATCTAATATAGTGTTCAATTTTGAAAGACTGAAATTCCTAGCAATATGAAAGGTCTCATTTTGAAGTGGAATGCCTGCCCCGTAAAAAATAGGGTTGTCTGGATCGTTTGTTTCAATCGTCTTCCAAAAATGATCACTGGCATTACTAACAGATTCTTCAAGTGCCTGTAAACTGTATTATTCAACATGTAAAAGACAATTAAACTTTAGGATTAGGGTGCTTTAACCTACAATAGTTTCAAAAGATGAATGTTTGGTATATTTCGTATTGAAAAAACAGGATAGAAGAAGTATACTGAGGAGACAAGAAAACACATTCTGATGTACGCAAAGCCAAGAAACTGAGCGTCGATTTTCAGTCTGCATTAAATCTCTTTTCCTAGTTCTTGTGTTGCCTTTAGAGCAAACTGCTTAATGGATTGATTTGAATTTTGAATGAGGTACTCAGAGATATTGGTTGCAGGGAACCAGACTTTGAAAAAGGCCCCATTGACTCCTGTATCTTAGAATGCCCCATTCAAATATCGGATCATTCTATCATGAGGTTTGATCAGAAAGCTACGCAAGAGATTGGAGAAGGAACAGAAGCAAGTCCGATACATCAAAGTGTACTCTCCATGCTGCAAAGTACATTTCTTCTATTTTATGAAAAATCAAAATGACGTTAAGTCAGATACAATAGTGAAAAAAAAATATGATAAAACCATGATTTGACCAAAAAAATAGACCATGTTCAGGGTATTGAAAACCTTCTTAAGACATAAGGAGAAATGACCTCTTACCAACAAGTCGCCTGATTTGAGTAGGTGTTTGTATCATAAGCACTTCTCAAAAAGGGAACCTTTTTCTTCTCTGTTTCAGAGCTGCCCTTGATGTCTACTCGTACACCATACAATTTTTGTGATGTGCAATTGCTCTTAAAAAATGATTGCAGCCTGATGTCTGCAGAATGACGGATCTTTTTACTAAGGGGGCCGAAGTAGCCCTTCACAAATTGCAGCAGGTTCTGAATGGATGATGATGCGGCATCTCCTACAACACGAACCTGCAACGGATAATAGACAGAACCATTAATTGGATTACGTTGGAATTACGACGGATGCAAAAGTATGCTTTTAACTTACTTTAAAAAATCCTTGCTCCCTCCCTACATTGTTTTCTACTATAGATTTCATGAAGTGAGGAAAATCTTGAAGGTTATCTTCTGTAACAAGTACCGTTGAAGTTCCATCCTCCTTATTCACTTCGATAGCCAACCATGGTGGCAAAAGAGCCATAACTAACAGTGTTACAGATGACTAAGTGGCACACAGTGTTCGTTCACAAAAAGCGTCGGCTGGCGAAAGCTACAGTCCTGGCAAAAGCCACAAACTGTTTGTCAACAATCTCTTGATTTGCAACGAAATATTTTCATATTATCGGACCGCCATATTTCGCATATCGAATGTCTCCCAATCCTATCAAGTCTGCCAACTGCCAACACGAAATGTTGACTAGAAATTCGGAACACAATTATTAATTTGAACTAAGAAAGAACTACGCCACCTGAAGATATTTTTAACATCACTAATATTCATGATAGAGCTTTGGAAAAGTAAATTATTGATCTTAAAAAACTTAACTGCAGCTTTTGCAGTTTCCAGTGTGTTGTGTTGTCTTTTGACAGCTCTCCTGTCTGCTACTGTGCCTGTCTCGTCTGGTGTCTGTACTGATAATTCAATTCTAGTTTAAGTCCACCTCTTTGCACGAATCAGGTAAATCAGAAACAAATGAATTCGGAAGAAGTGACTAAAAAGAAATTGACAAACGTAGATGCAAAGTTTTCAGGGTTAAGGGGGTGAAATGTGGAAACCCTCTGCACGCGAACGTTCCCAACCTTGTCGTCTGCCTAGTGCCAGTGTGCAGACGCTGTTCGCTGGTCTTTTTATACCGCTCAATGCAGCTATCCAAAATTTCATAACCGATTTCATTTTTGCAATCCGCAAGAAATAAGACTCTTTGGTTTTTCAGATCAACGTCGCGGTCAGAAGGTCAGTTGTGAGGTAAATGGAAAGACCACAGTTCAATCCAAAAGCTGCAACTGCTACCTTTGGATCGGTGATTTCTGGGACTCAAATAACACATCTCTGCACTCAGTGTGTGAATCAAATTCAAGTCAGTCATTCATTCTTGTTAAGACCAATTTTTTATTTCCAATTTTTCTGTCCAAATTCATTTGGTGGACGTTATTTCTGCCTTAACATTTAGGTTGACGATTCCAAGGTGGATATCAAGAAAGACCCATACGATGAGGCAACTGCTCAAGATGATGAGACCAGAGTATATAAAACTTTAAACGAAAACCCGAATCTGATGTCAAATGCCAAGGAAGAGCTGGCTGATTTCCAGACGGCGCAAACTTTAACTAATGGAAGAGAGCAACAAGTGGGTTTTGTGGTAAACTTATCAGAATGCTATTACATCAGATGTCTACTTGTTCAATGCCCAGCCTGTGACACTTCATATAGAGGTGGCAGACATCAACTGCCACGCCTTTTTGAACATGTTAAAAAATGTCACAAAAGAAACTGTGCTAGGTATATTAAAAGTATCAAAGCACGGTACAGGGTAAAGAAAAAGTGTGATTGCTTTGCGTGTATTGTACACCGAGGACAACATCTTTGAATCTGTGTAACGAGGATCTCTGTGGGTGGGAGCACTACTAAGGGCAAATAACTTAGAATTTCAGTGAACAAATTTTTGAGTTCCACATGGATTTTGGATGAATTTAAATAATTGTCGGGTCAAATGTTGAATTTTGGCATGAACTTCATTTGTTTTTATAGAATTACTAAGAATTTCGAGTAAATTTCATGAGATTCGACTAAAATTCAGGATTGTCCATGAATTTTGGTCTACAAATTTTTTGGAGCTGCTTCCCCTTAACAGCTTAGCCGTTCGGACTGAGATTTTGCTCAGTCTTCCGGCATAGACTCCAGTCATAATCATACATGTGCAATAAACTACATCTTGAAATGCTTATACTTACAATTGTTTAATAAAAGATGTTGTACCGTCCATCATTGGCTTGAATCAACCCAAATTCTATTTAGACTAGAGTCAAGAATGCAAGACTGTAGAAGTGTTGAAATCATTTCTTTGAAGATAAAATACAAAAGGGTTCACGAGTCTTGTTAGTGTGAACAATGAAATCTCATGCATATGACAAACAAGTTCAAACAAAATCTTACATACGTAATAACTAATTAGACTTAATAAGGTGTCACCTTGACATGCATACATCAAAAACAAAGAAAAATACAGTAGACAAGGAAATACAGTTAAACAAAATGAATTATAACAATGCACAGTAGACAACTCAGAAGTACCCTCTCATCATGGCATACTATGGCCATTCTGATAATTTGCAGTGAATAAAATCATGGCAGGAATGGCAAACAAAGCAAAACTCCTTTTTTTTACATTTTGGAATGATTGGTACAGAAAATTTCATTTTTCTGTCACAGTTTTGCTGATCACACATCCTACATAAGAAAGACACACATTCTAGGCACTGGTATTATTACTTGATGCGTCTACTTAACAAAATAAATTATTACAACTTTTAGGAAAGAAGTACACATGCAAACCTATCAAGACATCATGCTGTATTACTACTCTGAGACTGTGCCTACAGAAGCAAGACATTCCAGTAGTAAGAAACAAAATATGTTGTGCAAGGACACCAGAAGTATAAATATTAATCATGCTGAACAATCTAAATTTTAATAGAATAATATGGTTAGATTTTGAGTAATTGATAAACTAAATACTACTCTAGAAACTCAAGAGAGTGCATGGCATGCTCCACCGGGGAGTAAACCTCAAAGCACGCTCCACCCTGGAGAGTGCTTGCAAGCATGCTCCAGCCTGGAGTATGCATGGCAAGCATGCTCCAGGGTGGATCATGCCTGCAAGCACTCTCTTGGATGAAGCGTGCTTTTTCATTCATGTAAAGCCTTGTTTGCAGCACGCATCATCCAAGAGAGTGCTTGCAGGCATGCGCCACCTTGGAGCATGCTTGCTCTCCAGGGTGGAGCGTGCTTTGAGGTTTACTCCCCGGTGGAGCATGCCATGCACTCTCTTGAGTTTCTAGAGTAGATGGAGGCAGTGGTGGGCTTCTTTCATCATTTGGAAAAATGAGTTGGTCAACTTAATTTCATCAAAACAAAGGCAAAAAAATGTAGAACAAAATACAGAAGTATCAACTAATCAATTGCACTCTAAGCTCAGATCCACTGGAAAAGATTTAAATAACAGCTACCCTCAGAGGCTGTCAACGCATTTTTATAAATACTTCATACTTCAGAACTTTCAAAGGTAATGATGTATCTAATACTTTATCAGATGTTGCGCCAGGTGAACACAGACACGTATTGTTTGTTGACAAGAAGTTAAAGCAAATTTCTGTCGTTTTTGGTGCAGCGCTCTAAAAGGTTGTAACTGTCTTTGATGCACTTCGAATGTGTAACAACACTGCAACCAGCCCATCAGTGCCCAAAATCTACCGCACATTGTGAATGTGTCTGCACATAGTACAAAAAACAAAACGAAGGGGCTGGAGAGGAATGTGAAGCCGCAACAGCACCTTAACCAAATAAGAATTGGAACATTTATATAACAATGTTTAGAAGGATTCTGGTTTGCAAGAGAAGGGCTAGAAACAGGGCATAACCTTTTCAACTAATTTGTATACAACCACAAATTCAGTGCTTTGTAGAAACAGTGAACTTCTGACAAAGTTAACAAAAATATTTCCCCATGCAAATCCAAACAATAAAATTATTGACAACATATTGACTGAAAATAAGACATGAGAATGAACCAATAAGAGTGAACCAATAAAATCAATATCCCACTTTGTTATTGAAAGACAAAAGCTGCTGATCCACAGTAATTCCAGTAACCAAAGTGGGACCAGGTGGCGACAGGTGACATCTTTTTGTCACATAGTAGCTGGTCGGGCAGCCAAAGATGGGACATCCATACTGTGTTTGGAAGCTGTGTCCTGGAACAGTAACAAATGATAAGAAAAATAAAAGTTTTCCTGTTTCATTGTTCTAATTGGCCAAGTAGAAAAGCTTTTCTGTTTGCTTCACCTAACAAGTTTTCCTCAAATTATTTAAAATTAGCAATTACTCAAATTAGCATGCACAATTCAAGTTATAAGATGAGATTGAAAGAATGAAAACACAGTCACAGTATAAATTGAGAAGACCACAAACCAGAAGATCATCTTTAAACAAAGTAGGCTACTTGCAACATTTTCTTAGAAACACAGCAGATACAACTTTGAACTCAAATTTCAAACACACATAACACAAATAGAAAACAAGTCTTCCTGGGCAGCAAAGACAAAATAGAGTAAATTGACTTGTATCAGCAGCAAGTGTGGAGCCGATACCAGATACACTTTAAAAGAGACATCATTCAAAAGTTACATGACCAGAGTGCAAGTATACAGTTGCTAAGGAGAAGTACACACACTGTAGAAGTGTTAACAATGATTCACTGAGTCGCTAATGTTTAAAACATATAAGAGAAAATTTGAACATGAAACATACAAATTTCTTCTCATTACCCTTCCACTAGAATCTGGTTTGCAGTAATGATTTGAGGTATTGCCTTGGACTTGAAATGAAAGACAAATGAAGCGCAAGCATAGAAGCTTGAGAACAGAAAACAAAGGTGCTCAGTTTGAAAGTGATTAATTTAATAGGGAATGAGGAGGGAGCGGGAATCCAACTACCTTGAAGAAAAACATACACTTTTCAAGAGTGAAAAATGACTACAAAAATAAGTAAGAAAATTACATTTTATAAAAAGAAGGTAAAAAAGACATGGACAGAAAAAGGAGAGTTATTTCAAAATTTGTGATTTACTCGAATCCAGTTTCAAGCCTCACCTCTTCATGCAAAGACTGCCCCACAAGTTGCCAGAGTAGTGAACGAAGCAGCCAGGAGCTAATCATCCAATCAACAGACTCCAGCCCTGCTCTGGGACTGCAACATAAAAAAAAACAAGGAATCAAAGGAGAAATAACCAACAGCTGTGACATGGGTACCGTATTTCAGAAAGTAAATTGAGTCCGCAGTTGAAACGACACAGAGAATAATTATTTACAAAGAGCCTCCTTTTTAAGGTAGATAGATTGGGGGTTAATGGAGTCATGTGATGCTAGAAACAACTTTAAAGGAGAATGTCTACTTAAATTTTAAAAACATGATTAGTTGGATTGCCAGTTGCGTAAAGTAGATATGATATTGCCTGAAGCTACTTCACAAGAATGTTCCTACTTTGGCATTGAGAAAAAAGTGTAATTTGATTGCAAGTCTTTGAAATACAATGCCAAAAAAGAAGAAAATTGGAGATCATGTTAATATAAACAAGACACTGGATTTGAATAGACAGGCAGCCAGGAATAAGGGTGTTAGACACTTACCTTTCAATTCAGAGACAGAAGACAAAGCAAGCACTTGCTCCAAAGCTCAAGGTCAGGGTTGAAGTCTTCAACGATGCTTTCAACGGCTTCCTGGTGAAGCTGAAAAAACAGAGGCATATTGTGACATGGCACAGCAACGACATGTTCCACAAGAAGGCAGAAGCTAAGATGTTGTATTGATGCTGAATCAGAAGTGACAGGATATAAACAATATGAACCTAATGTGAACGATGCCTAAAAAAATTATAAATAACGGCAAGCCTGTCTGAATGGCAGGAAATCAGTACCAAGAGTCAAAGTTCAAGGGTCCAACTAAGAGGAAGAGAGTGAGAGGTTTTGGACAACAACCTAGCAGTGGGTGTACACAAGAGTTAAGGAAAAGGTTTCACCGGGTGGCTTTGGCTTAAAACTAAATGCTCAAACTTATAGTGTGTACTTGTTAATTTTTAGAAAAGACTGTGCATACACTTCATGGGTTACAAACTCCAACATTTTCAGAACTACAAAGCAGTGTCACAAGTACACAGCCATTCAGACAGAGGTCTCTTATAATTATAGGGTACAACATTAACAAGGGAAGTAACTTGTTCTTGACAAGAAGTGTGGAGTCAGAAAAGAAACACACAAGATATGGCTGGACAGACTCCAGTTATAAATTGTAGTCAAACAATTGCAGGAAAGAGTGATACTTAGAACAGGAATTAAGGTCCGCTGCTACCTCCACAATAAGCAATCTCACCTCATTCTTGTGTCAGGTGATTGTCCTTTGGCAGAAACGCATGTTGAAAACAAAACGGGAGCGAAGCAAGGTCCAGAGAGGAAAGTTTTCTTGAGCTGCGACAGGCTGCGACAGAGAAATGTACAGATTATATTAGTCAATAAGGCTTCAAAAGATAGGATTAAAAGGGCTCACGTGAACTGATTTCTAACAAACAATTTGAAAAGACGTTGGCTATACAAGCTTTGGAAAGTGATTGCAAATTCAAAAATTCAGACAATGTTTTGCCAAACAAAGTAGCAGCAATAATTAAGTAAACACATTCTTGGCAAGTGAGAGAGGTTATCAGAATGTTGCTAGCGTTGTTTGACTTCGTGGCTGGTAAGATAAAGCAGAAAGGGAGTTGTGAAGCTTAAGGGCTAATTAAAGGCTTCATATCTTCCAACCTGGGTCACCAGATACTGACACTTGTCACAAAGTATTCAAACGTCACCAGGTACTCAGGTCACTCACAAGATACTCGAACCTGTCACCAGGTACACAGAACACAGATCTGTCACCAGGTACAAGTTGCAAGTAAATTTGGCAATTTGGAGAAACTATTCATCAATATTGTTAGGATTTGGGGTTCGAGGGATTGCAAGTGGCCTCAGCAATTAATTTTAGGTAGTAAGAGTCATTAACTTCAAATAATTTACAAAAGTGAGCAGAAGACTGAATAGTAAAGCATTACATAAGTTGTGCAGCTTTAGAGGGTCATCACTCGCACCCTGGATCACCAGATACTCACACCTGTCACCAGGTACTCAAACCTGTCACCAGGTACTCAAACCTGTCACCAGGTACTCGAACCTGTCACCAGGTACTCGAACCTGTCACCAGGTACTCAAACCTGTCACCAGGTACTCAAACCTGTCACCAGGTACTCAAACCTGTCACCAGGTACTCACACCTGTCACCAGGTACTCAAACCTGTCACCAGGTACTCAAACCTGTCACCAGGTACTCAGATCTGTCACCAGATACAAGTTGCATTTAAATTTGAAAATTTGCAGCATCTATTTATCAAAATTCTAGAGTTTAAACTCACACACACAGTAGGAATAATGAGAAGAGATATAGATGCAAACTTCTCAGAAGCACGGGGCACCCATATCATCAAACTAAAATGGTAAACATCTATATGGAAAATGAGAATATCTCTTGAAAAAGACCATACTCTAGAATCTGACTTGTGGCCAGTCAGTACAAGTGATTTCAAATTTCACTTTGGCATTCCAATTAAAATAGAGTGAACGGACAGCAAAAAAGATAAGATAAGCCAGCCACATCAGTGTTCTGAAGATGAAGCAGAGAAGTTAAGGGTCCAAAATATTAAGTCGTCTTGAACAGAGCTAGTTAGAAATAAATCAAATTACAAAAACTCACCTTTCATTGCAATAACCAGGTAAGCAGATTGGTCAAGATCAGTACTGTTGGGATTAATTGTGTGTGGCATGAAAACGGCTTCATAACTGCCACATTTAATGACACGCATGTGTTGAATGAAATTGATCCTTTTAAGTTCAATATGAAAAGTCTCGTAAGAAAGAGCTTGTTTTCAATAGCAGGATCAAAAACAAAAGAAGTTGTTGCTCTCAGAATAACAATGAAGGAAGCAACACTGAAACACAAAATGTATTAAATCTTGTCGAAAGAAAAGTTCAAGTCAATACCGTACGCTTTGCATGTAGTTCCTTCACCTGGTTCCTTCAGCTGTAATTATCCACAAGTCATGTCAGAGAAAATACATCCTGTTAGAAGACCCTACTGCAAGCATACTTAAAGTCAATCAAGAATGCCAGGCCCAAATCCCCTATCATAAAGACTTCTTTTAAATCCAAGCCTGAAACACGGTCATTACAGATCAAAGTCCCACATCATAACTGAATGAACTAAAGGAAAGAAAAGAGATAGCACATTGTATAGTAGAATTCTTTACCTTTAATGGGTTTTGAAGATAATCAAGCCAATAAGCCAGATGTTTGTGCTTTCTATGCCATCACATATATCTCCCAGACTTTGGTGTCATGCTTGCAATCCAGCAAGTGAGCCCTGAGGGGCTGTTAAAATTTGGGACCTACATCCTGTGTTTGGGAGAACATCATGAGTATGTTATTTCATGCAGAGGAAAAACAATAAACAGAAAGGAAAACAATCAGCCAACTTACTTCATATTCAGACCAACTGTCTGGAAGGCACATTGAATGGACTCATTCCAGGTTGTTGGTTCACAATCCATGTGAGAACAGCTTTTGAAGTTTTGAGCTTCTGCTGTTGTCTCGTGCTTTATTCAAATGCCTGAAAAAGGAAAGGGACCACAAACTAACAATAGCAATATCAAAGTTACTCCTAATTTTATAAAATAAAAAATCCTACACAATTTTTTTTAGATAACACCCAGTCCAGCATATGCTTTGAAAATACTCAAAAAAAACAAGGCATACTGACAACTACTTCAGAGCAATCAGCTGTTTCAATTCTTCAGTAACATATCTGTGTTGTGGCCGAACAGGAACTTGTAGCTTTCAAAATAACCCTTCAAGAAGCAAGACTGTAACAGAAAATATTAATTAAATATAGTATAGATGCTTAACACTAGACTAAGTGTTTGTCATGTATGTATTACCTGGTTGCTCCTGCTGATGTAATCCATGTGTCATGTGGCTCACTACCACATTCTGACAAATCAAAGAGTCACTGCCACTGATACGGATTGTCACCATGGCATTCTGATGAATCAAGGAGTTGAAGGTCAAGAAAATAGGAAACTGTTCTTAGCAACCAAACATGAGCCAAGTAAAATAGAGTCTGGTAATTTCTTAAGCTTAGCTTTGAATTACATCAAAATACCTAGATAAAGTAAAATAAAATCATTCTCTAGTAGTGGAATATAAAAGGGAGAAATCGAATGCAAAGCGAGCCCATGCAGCTGCATTCTCTACAGCGAAACCTATCTGTTGCTGCACTGATGGCGGTTTTATCTCAGGTTTTGACCAAAGTAACTTCAAAGGTTTTCAGATCCATGAACGGTGTACAGGCTTGCCTTTCCACTACAATTGAAACACACATGAAACAGACAAAAGCAAAATGTCATACATACCTCGAGCAAGTGACAATAAACTACAAGATACAATTTAACTACAAAATTGCATGATGAGAAAATTCAACCAAGATGCTTTTCACTGTAGTACAGAAAAATTCATCATAACAAACGCAACGCACACTCACGTCATAAAAACAAATTGACTTCACACTTCGCTTGAGCACTACAAACTTTATTGGTGCTGCATTGTGTCACAAACATTACTTATCCACTCATCAGATTGCGGCAAAATTTGTCAACTTGGTTAGTGATGATTCACCTTACTACTATTTGAGAATTTAGAGGAGACAGGTGACACAGACTTATCTTCCATGTAAAGGAAGTACCCCATTGTGCAAGGAGAAGACTTCTACTTGTCCCTTACAAGTCTAATCTTAAGCTAAACTTTGACATGATTGAGATTTCTTTTTGTATTACATGGAACAGGAAACACAAACTATGAATGAAGCAGAAGACAACAAAGCGACAAGAGACCAGATAACCCTTAGACTAGTAGATAGCGGAATGTAACTGGTTGGGGGTGTGAGAACTTTGCAATTTGCGGAAAGACTTCTTTGAAGTGCAGTTCACTTTCTCATGGATAAATGCATGCCCATCACTAGCAGTAGACGATAAGAATGCATGCTTTACAGAGAAATTGCAAATTATTGCTTGTTTGAAATGGTTTGACAGTAGGTATTGGTAGGGGGTTGCAGCTTCAATGGAAGATCGCATTAAATATCTTCTATGCACAGCTGCCTAAACAGGAACCATGTCATGCCCTGATAACAATATTTTAGCAAAATACCGATGCTGTTAAATAAATCAAGAGTACATACACACCAAGCAGACACGATCAAAGACGAACTGTAAACAACCCAGGTTGCTGCGTATAATCGGCAAGGTCTGCTAATAACTGTTGATGCTGCTGTCGGTTATTGGCAGGACTTGCCGATTATACGCAGCAACCTGGTTTGTTTACAGTTCGTCTTTGATCGTGTCTGCTTGGTGTGTATGTACTCTTGATTTATTTAACAGCATCGGTATTTTGCTAAAATATTGTTATCAGGGCATGACATGGTTCCTGTTTAGGCAGCTGTGCATAGAAGATATTTAATGCGATCTTCCATTGAAGCTGCAACCCCCTACCAATACCTACTGTCAAACCATTTCAAACAAGCAATAATTTGCAATTTCTCTGTAAAGCATGCATTCTTATCGTCTACTGCTAGTGATGGGCATGCATTTATCCATGAGAAAGTGAACTGCACTTCAAAGAAGTCTTTCCGCAAATTGCAAAGTTCTCACACCCCCAACCAGTTACATTCCGCTATCTACTAGTCTAAGGGTTATCTTGTCTCTTGTCGCTTTGTTGTCTTCTGCTTCATTCATAGTTTGTGTTTCCTGTTCCATGTAATACAAAAAGAAATCTCAATCATGTCAAAGAAAAAGTTTGCCTTGAAACAGAAGAAAAACTGTGCAAGTGGAGCTATCCGCAGAAGAGCTGCTGCTCGAAGTTTAGAACGGCAGTTGTCAAACGCGGCTATCAGATATAATTGCTCTGTTTCTTCTTTCAAGGTATGAGTTGCATATGATTTCATTACATTCATTTGGAACATACTAACTATGATAAATTTATTTAATAGGGTGTTGTGTTTCCCTTTGTAGAATTGTCATGTCATCTTGCAGAATCTAGATCTGAAACCACACACTCAGTACCAAGAGTTGAAAATTGGTGAAGATCGGATCATCAGTAAGAGGCCTGTTGTTGTTTCGTTGTTTGATGGTATATCCAGCGGTCTGGTAGCTCTCCGGCAAATTGGAATAATACCAGAACGTTACTATTCTTCGGAAATAGATGAGCACTGCAAGGCAATACAGAGATTCAATTTTGGTAATGATATAGTCCAGTTGGGAGATATCAGGGCTCTAGATTTCCCAAAGTTGAAAGAACTCGGACCCATAGATTTACTTTTTGGGGGCAGGTAAGATTACCTGAAACAACGGTTTTTGAAGTAAAAATTTGTGTGAGTTAAAACAATTGACTGTTTCAGTCCCTGTAATGATTTTTCTGGTGCCAATCCTGCACGCAAAGGACTGAATGGTGAAACACAATTGTGGTAACAACATATACCAGTTAGTTTGTAGCCTGATTAATCACTGTGACTCTTTCTTTTGTCTGCAGATGAAACGGGAAGTGGAATTATGTTTTATGAGTTTCTAAGAGTACACCTATATTTTCAGTATCAGGCCTATCTTCACAAAAGGACTGAGAAATATAAATGGTTCTTTGAGAATGTCTCTTCCATGTCTGTCAACATTAAACATGAAATTTCAAAGTAATTTGATTTCTTTATTTGTGAATACCTGTAGTTTGTCAATAAATTGTTTATCACAAATGTATTTTTGGCATTTAAGGTACCTTGGGTGTGAACCGATCAAATTGTGTGCGTCCCAGTTTACAGGAATGAAGAGAGAACGGTAAGTCTGCTAAAAACTGATATAAACTGCACTGAATTACTAAGCTTTTAATGAAAACATGTCACTGTTCGCAGGTTTTTCTGGACAAACATTCATTTTACTAAGGTAATGTAGCTTCATTCAAGTAATTAAAAAAAACTGCGACAAGATACTGTTTTTCAGTGTCTTATGACTTGCATTTCAGGAACAGATAGTTGCATTGCAGACGTCAAGGTCAGAAACAGAGGAGAATCTGCAAAACTACCTTTGCGGATCAGGCAGAATAGCACAAGTCAAACTCCTTCCAACCTTCACTTCTAATCTCACAAACCTGTCTAAAGGTATGTTTTGCCAAAGTGCACTGATCCTGTTTTATTGTGAATGTCATTAACTTTTGTCCGTGTGCCATTCCAATGCTTAGGTGGACGTCTCCCAGTGATTGACAATGATCAAAGGGCTGGATACCCCTTTTATTCAGAAATTGAAAATTTGATGGGCCTACCAGTCAATTTCACATCTGGCCCTAACACACCACTTCATGTAAGGAAGAGGGTTTTGGCTAACACTTGGGATGTGCACACCATCAAAAGCCTTCTCCAGCCCCTGACTCAAGTCTTAGCATTGCCTTAGTGTGTAATTTCTCATTTCTTAAGCAACTAAATGCCTTATTATTGTGAATTCTCTCATTGTTCAAAGACTGTGGCTCTTAAAGGGATGAAGGCTTCCTTCTACATTAATGTGCTTATACATTAAGTTTCAGAAATGACAGTTATTTCTTTGTTCAAAGCATAAGGGTTCAAATGACAAAGGAAGCAGTCATAATTAAGTGAACTGCAGTTACCGAAGTGCCCTTGAAATACAGAGGTCTGAAAACGTTCTGGACTGGACTACGACTTATAGTTGTTCACGCTAGTTATTTAGTATCTTCTTGAAGTGGTTTTTTTTTTGATAACCATTATTATTTGCAACATAAATTTTAGACTGCTCCTTTGCAAGTTGCTTCATTTCTCAACAGGTCAAAGGAAAAAAAAGTATGTTCCAGGCTATACATTTATCAGTTTATTGAAATACTTGAACTATGTGAAACCAACTTTTTGTTCCTTTTTGTAACTACTTTGATGTTATTTTGATCCAAAATGGATACCTGATCCACAACATTTCTTGTTCATAAAGCTCTTTGACTGCTCATCCTAATGGTGTCTTTTTAGTGTTGCTAAAACAATTGTGACCTAAGAATTCTTGTACCTAAGGTCGCTAAATAAAAGATGTTGAACTGTCCATCAATGGCTTGTGCCTACCTGAATTCCATTTTTACTTTAGTCAATAATGCAAGATTGTACAATTTTTGAAATTGTTTATTTGAAGATCATATACAAAAGGCCTAACAAGTCTTGTTCTTGTGAACAATGAGTTCTCATGACATGAACATATTTAAACTAAAACTTTAAAATGAGATAACCAGTTCTACTTAGCAAGTGGTCACATTCACATACATAGAAAAATGAAGACACTGAAAAAAAAGTGGCAAAGCAATACAGACAATGTGCAGTGTATAGCTGAGAAGTGCCACCTCTTCATAGCTGAAATTAATTGATAACTACTTGTAATTCTGGAACGAATAGGAGCTAGAGGCCTTGTTGGGCTGACGGTTTCTAATAACGTGAGCAACTTTTCCCACAAAATAGAAAACTTTTCCCAGAAATATTGCAGAAAATGTGTTAATTACTTCACTGTTAAAAATTTTTTTCAGACTACGAGCAGCCTGAAAGTTTAAGACTTATTTCAGTCTGAAAGTTTAAGACTTATTTCAGTCTGAAAATTTCAGACCAGGATTAAGTCTGAATTTTCAGTAGGCGATTCTGCATATTTACTTCAGTCAAAATAGTCTGAATTTTCGGCAAAAATTTTTAACAGT
Organism: Stenchaetothrips biformis; assembly: GCA_030522485.1. Lineage (NCBI taxonomy): Eukaryota > Metazoa > Arthropoda > Insecta > Thysanoptera > Thripidae > Stenchaetothrips > Stenchaetothrips biformis. The sequence goes on along the minus strand of CM060098.1, from coordinate 15,467,886 downwards.
GTTCACAGTGACTAGCCAGATTTAAAGTTTTAGTTCCCGTTTCTCATGACATGTTCTCATGACAAAGACAGGGATTGTAACTGGATGAAGGTGGAACTGTGGTTGACAACTGGTGTCAAAGAGTAATGTCATGACTGCACCAGCTTCCCAGAAGGCCACAGCATCAGCAGCAGGAAACATTGTAGATGACTCGAAGAAAATTAGGGGCCCAGATCTACAACAAACCGAATGAAATGGGGTGAGAACACATGGATAAACAACACATTTTAGTATCTTTTCTGAGATAGTTTTATTTCTACCAATTCAAGAAAATGTCTTAGCCATCAAAAGAATAAATTTGGTACACAGAGGAGCAAACTACCACATGTCATTAGTTAAACTGAGAGAGATGAATGAATACGCTCAAAATGGCACAAGAGTAATGGCTGAGAGTTAGATTAGAGATAATGAGCACACTCGGTGACTAGTGTTTGCAACTTCAAACAAAAAAAGATTAGATTGAACATGAAGTAGGCTTAGTTCTTCCAATAAACCTTTCAGACAAATGCAGGGCACTGTAGTCATGGAAAGGTGGTTTCAGGACTCACCTTGTACTGCATATAAGTTAATGAATCGCAGCGCAATACCAGGCGAGGCAGCACCTCTTCAGTAGTCGTCTCAGCTGTCTATGTCACCTTCAATAAATCTTCTTTACGATGCAAAATGAGGAGGATGGCAGTCAAGAATCTTTGCAGAAAAGCACGAAGAAGCTGGAGACGGTTAGTGGAGACTGCTGTTGCAGAGTGGAATTGAAGCAGCGAGGACTGCATCTTCCATACCAGCAGGTAGAAGTTGGCCTAAAGAGTCTTGTTTGAGACCTGCAACACACATAAACAAAGTATCATTACAGCACAGGGAAGCCGCATTGCTTGGATGAAATAAATAGGGATGGAAAAAGAAAACATTTGTTTCTAATTGCCCATGCACTAGAACCAGTGCAATTAATTTCAATTCTTAACTTGGCATTCTAATAAATCATGTAGTGAACAGACAACGAAACATGTCAGGCAGTCACAGTAGTATTAAGGAGGCTAGACGTCTTGTTGCACAGCTTCAATGAAAATAAAAACCTACGTTTATGATACAGAAAGGCCAAAGCTGTGAGAAGGTAAGTGATCAAATATCACAGATTCAAGAGCAACAAGCAGTCATTTTGGCTGAAGATAAAGAAAAATTGGTCTGCCTTAATGGTTACCATTTCAACATATTGCACAAACAGAAATATTTTAAAACCAATGTAATACTGAAATTCAGTGCAGGTTCAAAGGATTACCTTTCAATGCAATGACAGCAGACCCAGCTGCAAGAAGAATAACACAACAGGCAGCCAGAATCGAACAGCTGAACCAGCACACCGATTCCTTCTCTAATACTGCAACAAACAGAAGACATAATAGGAAAGGAAGAAAACAGCATGGAAACTCATCTATACAAATGACGTTGATTCAGCTCTAAAAGGTTGACAAGGAAATAACCATAAGACATCTTGTAGAAACATGCAAAACTTCAAAAGGAAAATGAGCAATGAACAAGATGAAAACAACTTGTATTCAGTGGGCAAACATTAGCATTAGCAAAAAAAGATAAATGGATTGAGTGACATAATAAAAAGGTGCAAATACTTAAAATATAAAAATAAGGAACCTATTTTCCAATTTCAGTGCATTGAAATGTAACTTACTGCAAATCTGGACCAAGTGTTGCAACTCTTACCTATTTATGCAAACAGCAGCCGGAGCATCCACTAGCAGCATAGGTCATGGCCAGAATGCAGTCATCAAAAATGCTAACAGAGGCCTTCTGGTGGAGCTGCAATAAACAGACACAAAATATGAAGAAACAGCAACGACATGTTTTAGACAGAGACAGTGAATGAAGAAAACACAGAGACAAAATTTAAAAGCAAAGATGAGTAATAAGAACGCTGAAAATTGATTGGCTAACTATGGTATGAAGAAAATTCAATAAAATGGTTAAATACCAGCAAAACACAACGGAAACTTTGGGTGAAAAATAATTGTCTTTAAAACAAACTTTCAACTAGAATCGAGTAGACTTGGCCATGGGTTTCAAGCCTCACCTCTCCACACTCCGAATGTAACAACAATGAAAAAAGTAACAACAGCTGTGGCATGGCATGAAGAAGCCAGTTCTACACGGATATTGACTTGGCTGTCAAAACCATGCAGACAGTTGTTCATCCCAGAGGGCCCCTTTTAAAGATGAGTCACTTGAAGGAAAATTGAGAAATGATCTAGCCTGAATATCCTTCAAAGAAATGTGCCTACTTTGGCATTGAGAAAAATGAGGTCTTTTGATTGCAAGTCTTTGAAATACATTGCCAATAACAAGCAGAAAATTGGAAGTTATGTTACAATGGTTACAATAAACAAGACACTGGATTTGAATAGACAGGCAGCCAGGAGCAAGGGGATAAGAAACATACCTTTGAATGCAGCGACAGAAGAAAAGGCAGGCAGTTGCAGCGAAGCTCAAGGTCAGAATGGAGTCGTCGAAGGTGCTTTCAACAGTTTTCTGGTGGAGCTGCAACAACAGAGGCACATTATGACATAGCATTGCAACAACATGTTTGAGAAGGGGGCTGAAGCTAAGATGTTCTATTGATGCACAAGCAGAAGTGACAGCCAATAGAAGATATGATCCAATGTTTTGCCACACAAAGTAGCAGCAACAATTAAGTATGCACATTCTTCTCAAGTGAGAATGTTGCTAGCATTGTTTGACTTTGTGACTGGAAAGAGGAAGCAGAAAGGCAGTTTAAAAGAAAGGAAGAAAAAGGAGATCAAAATTAAACATGCACTACTTTTACCTTAAATGTGAATACAACAAGCCTGCCTCTCTCATGAAGAAGTGTCACAGGCTGGACATTGGACAGGTATTGAGCTAATAAAGAAGCATTAAAAGGGTTGCGCTATTGGAAGAACCTACTCTACTGCACCCTAGGGCACCTGATACTGAAATCAGTCACTAGGTCCTCAGATCTGTCACCAGATACAAGTTGCATTTAAATTTAAAAATTTAGATAATCTATTTATCAAAATTCTACAGTTTAAACTCTTACACACTGTAGTAATAATGTGATGAGAGATGTAAGCAAACTTCTCAGAGGTACTTGGGCACCCATTTCATCAAAACAAAATGGAAAACGTGATTATGGAAAATGGAAACATCTCTTCAAAGTGAACATTGACCATACTCTAGAATCATCTTAAATGCGATCAGTCACTACTAATGATTTTAAATTTCACCTTGGCATTCCAATTAAAATAGAGTGAACAGACAGCAAAAAAGATAAGATAAGCCAGCCACAGCAGTGTAAGGAAGATGGAACAGAAAAGTTAAGGGTCCAATATATAAAGTTGTCTTGAACAGAGCTAATAGAAACCAATCAACTTACAAATACTCACCTTTCATAGCAATACCCAGGTGAGCACATCTGCCAAGAACAGTTCTATTGAGATTAATTGTGTGGCATGAAAACGGCTTCATAACTGCCACTTTAATTAATACATGTGTCTTGAATAAAACTGATCCTTTGAAAATCGAATTCACCTCTCTCTTCCTCATTCCTCATGCAGTTTGTCTGTGAAAATAAAAGCACACGGATTACATATCTGACGAATAACATCCAAAAGCCGTTAACCACAGGTTACGTTTGCTAAGCTACGTTTTAGAGGTGAAACAGAGAAGGGTGTTCAGAAGTATTCAATCAAGCATAAAATTGTCAAAAGAGATATGCTTGGTAAAAGTCTTAAAGACATAACTAAGGAAATCATGTACTCAAAAAATGAAGAGAACGTTGGCTTGACAGGCACCACACCTCAATGAAGGCAGAACTGTGGCTTACAACTGTTGTCAAAGAGACATTTCATGTCTCCTGGAGCATTGATGACGGCAGAGACTTCCCAGAAGGCCATAGTTTTAACAGCCGGAAGCATTGAAGATGCCTTGAGCAAAATTGGGGGTCTAGACCTAGAAGAAACAGAATGAAATAAAGTGAGAACATATTTTTTTAAAAGACGCACATTTTAGTCTGTTTTCAGTGATACTTATTATTTTCAAAAAATTCAAGAAAGTGTTATTGACATCAGAAGAGTGAATTTGGAACACAAAGAAACAAATTTAAAATGTAATTATTTAAACTAAGAGATGAACATGCTCAAAATGACAAAAAAGTCATCGCCAAGAGATTGAGAAAATAAGCACACTAATAAAAAAATTGCAACTTCTAACAAAAAATACATTGAACTTGAAAAAGGCTTATTTCTTTCAATAAACCTTCCAGACGAATCTAGAGCACAGCAGTCATAAAAAGGTGGTTTCAGGACTCACCTTGTACTGAAAATAAGTCAATGAAGCTCAAAACCAGGTGCGGCAGGAGCTTGTGATTGGTCGTCTGAGTTGGAACTGGAACTTTTTGTAGACCTGGGAAACAGATGATAAGAGTAACATTTAAGCAAAAAAAAAGCAACAGAACTGTGATTTGATCCTAAATTGAGTTAGAACAGATGCATGAGTCTGCCCATGTCAACTTCAATGAAACTTCCTTACAATGCAAAAGTAGAAGGATGGTGGTTGGAAATTCTTGCAGACAAGCAAGAAGAAGCTGGAGATGGTTGCTGGAGTCCGCTATTGCGAATGGAAATGAGGTAGCAAAGACTGCGACTTCTATCGCAGCACTCAGCAGGTAGAAGTTGGGCTGGAGGATCTTGTTTGAGACCTGCAACACACAAAAATATAGTACCATTAGGGCACAGAGAAGCCACATTTCTCAGATGGGATGTTTTTTAAGGTATTGAAATAATGCAGCAGCCGGTCAAAAGGTTGAATTAGGGTAAGGGTTGAAAGAGCATGCTGTACTTGGCATTGAAGCAGTTGATAAGAGTTAGATTTGACAAAGTCAACAGACTGGCCACATAATCTAAGAAAGCACAAACAAGAAAAATAAACAGTAATATACTTATTTCTTGATGAAAAATTTTGTGTAAGACTCACCTTACACTTGGAGTGCAGAATTAGATAGGGCTACCACTTTGGAGATGTGAAAGCTGATAACTGCAGCCTTGCTGTGGATCTGTGACACAGATAAACACACAAGCAGCACTGTAGAGATGGGACATAAATTAACTTTGCTGTATTGATCCAGAGGCCAGAGAAAAGGTTAAATCTGATCACCCACAAGCACATTTCAGATTTTATAAAGTCCAGGGAAGTAGACAAGACAAGCGGAAAAAACAGAGGTACATTACAGCAAAGCACAGCAGCAGCACGTTAGAGAAGTGGAATGAAGCTAGGATGTCGTATTGATCCATTAGAAACAGCGGAACTGGATACAAAAAAATGCAGAAGTCGACTGGAAGCTATACACATATAAGGTGTCCATATCCTTGCTTAGTGAGCTATTCAAGCCGAAACAGGCAACAATCTACCCTTTGAATAGAACATTCTCTAAAAGGGCTTCTTGGCTCTAAACAAGGGAGTAATAATCACTGTCAAAAGATCACAAGTAGAAGAATTACAGTTTACCATTGGCTGCGGCAAACACTTCCACCAAAATGAATTGAGGCAATGTAAATAGACCTCTGAAGAGTGGGAAACAAAGGTTAAAGAGGTTTGCTCACCTCAAAGGTAGTCTTGTTAAAGCATGCAATACCTTTTTTCTAGTTCTCAAAGCACATCACCTCGTGACAGTGCCAACATCGTAAACATACATCAGCTACCAGTCTGACGTAAACAAACACTTAGCAAATGCCTCATCCTGCAACAGCAAAAAACACACTTATATAAAAAGAAACAGAAGTGGTATCCTCAAATTATGGAACAATTAAAACTAGTTACAAACCAGATCAAAAATTTGGTTCTCATTTCATGATTAACAAGTTGCATCAAGATTTCTCTTTCACTGGAGAAAGCATGACAGGCCACATGCCTACATGGTTTCTAAGAAAGTTGGCCTTCCACATTCCAGGATTCTGCAGAGAAAACAGATATTCATTGACACTGAAATCAGTTTCACAAAGTTGCCTATGAAACGTCATTAAACTGGGTTAGCTATGTGCTACATATTTCTTTTAAACTGAAGGCAAACAATCAATAACAGTACAGATTCCAGACTCACATTCTTGGCTGTATGTACCTAAATTTCTCTTTTGATTTTGAACTTTAAAGATTCTTAATCAACTGACAAGCATAACACGCAGGACGTGGGTGCACACACTCCACTCATTCAATTCTCACACTTACATAAAATAACTGAAACACAGAGAGAGGAACCAAACTGTTAGGGAGGAGCAAACGAGGAAAAAAAACTGACTGTCATGAAATTACTTTAACTCTAGTTGATTCAGTAGCTTACCTTGCTTCTTGTGAAGCTGCTCAGGCATTGCCTTTGATGCCCAATTTTTAAATAAACAATAAAAGGGGTTCAACTGGCTCGTTCATCACATCACATTCCAAACAACATGAAAAACCAGTGCAGTTTCATGTCAATCATTGCCAGTCAGGAAGTGGGCTTCCTCTTTCCGTTTACAATTGGAAACTAAATTTGACATGTGTTGTGGCTTTCAAAAGGCATATCATCTGTCACAAGAAAAGGCAGGGTGATCAGTAGATAGATAAAATTGAAACAGTTGCAAGAAACAGTCAGGATTAAATGTCTGCTGCTGGATCCACTATAAGCTACCTTACCTTCTCATTTGGTAGTAAAAGTGTCAGCTGATTGTCCTTTGGCAGCAACACATATTGATAGAAAAAACATGAATGAAGCAAGGTTGTAGCACGAAATCTCTCTTGAGCTCAGACAGAGAAATGGACACATATTATTAGTTAATGAGGTACAGAAAAAGGATTATGCCAATTGATATACTGGTAATAACAAATTCTAAAAGCCATTGAATATTAAAAAAAAATTCAACAAACTTTACAAAGAAAAGTGGAACTAAATAAATGTGAAACTCTTTTAATCCACCTGCCTTTAGAGATTGGTTAACGGACAGCCAGAAGAGATGGCTGGGAATTTTTCTTGTAATAGAAATAGGATAAACCAATCAGCCAGTGGTACCACTCTAAACGCAGGTGTTCAAAGTCGAAAACTGGTGCTACGTTGTCGAGCTGTGACAAAGAGACAAATGGCAATCACACAATGAAGTCAAGGTGTGGTACCTATTGCCTAGAAAGGGTAAGTTAATCTCACGGAGGTGTATATTCCAATTATCATTGCCATTCCCCCTTTGCCAGTTACAACGCACGATAATAAAACTACCCACGGAAACAAATGCTGCTTAACTATGTCACACAGATGAGGGTCAGTGACAAAGCTTTACTAACTCAATCAATAATATAGTCAAAACATTACATGGACAAAATAATAGTTATTATTGATTGTGACAGGACAGCGAACAAAAATAAAACTGCCATACAGAAAGCAAGGTCTTGAACCGTTCTGTGAAGCAATGCTTAAAGCTTTGAGAAGCTCTTTATAGTTCCCCGACATTTACAGCAACTAGCTGTAAACCAAACACTTCACAATATGATTTGATTTTAAGTCCTGTTTCCACTGACAAAGATTCTATTTATAAAGTTACATACAGAGTATTATGAACTTATTTTTGAACAACTGGTGCATTGGAACGTAACTTACCTTGTCAGAGACATGAGACAGAGCATCCAGTGGCAGCGAAGCCCATGGCCAGAATGCAGTCGTCAAAGATGCTGACTGCGGCCTTCTGGTGGATCTGCAATAAAGAGAGACACATAAGTACACGACACAGCAGCAACTGGTTTGATACAGAAACTGGAGCTTCTTCTGGCAGCAACAAGAGTGACAGTAATTAAAGCTAAAACAAAAGCAAAAAGGAATATAGAGAATACTGCTGCTACTGCAAGGAACAGGAAACACTTTATCTTACCTGGCTCTTGAAAGACGGCAGACACCTTGGATGATTGCGAGCTTCCAAGGCTCCGTATAGCATATTCTTTCGGGATCATTCTTGGAACCTACGAATAACCAAATCATGGCATGAGCAACTATAAAATCTACATAATAGACATTGGAAAAGAAGTGGCTACATCTACCTAGCAAAAAACCAGACCTCTGTGGGGCTGCACAGAAGCTAATACGTATCAAGAAAGAGGTCAAAACATTCAATCGTCATCCCCTTTCCAGCCAGAAATGTTCAAGATTACTGCTTCCAAATCCAGACAGAGTTGAAACATAAAGAAACATTTTGAGAACATTCAAATAACGTTCTCTTGAAATCAAGAAATGAAAGAGCTCATTTGTATCAGAACATTCCAAATTTCACCTGCGTGATGGTTCACAGGTCTGACAGTGATTCAGCCATGACCAGATCCTGGACCTACAAAAAATAAAGGAAATGAGTGAATAACTAGAAGTAAGCCCGATATTAGTCAAAACCAAAACGTAGAGGAAAAAAACCAGCAAGATACAGAGAAAGAGAAAGTGAGAGAAAAAACATTGCCCACAGGATGGCATAAAGGTTTCAGTCATTTTGGTTCCTAATACGAGGTTCATAGACAATGCAGGCCTCGGAAAGTGCAGTTAGCAAAAAATTAGGAACTGTGTTCGGTTATTTTCGTTTCAGATACAGGACTGTTGTTTTAAATCGTGGGTGCATTATTACTTGTACGCGATAACCTAACCTCCGCCAACAAAACAAAGCGAAATCGAGCTCCAGGGAGCACACAGCAAAGATGCAGTTGGGAAATAAGGCGAGTATGCACAAGCGAAGCAACGAGAAGATGAAAAAGGCTGTACTTGCCATCAGAGCCGTATAATATATTGAGTCGGAGAACGCTTGAACATTTCGCGTGTCCTTCCTTTCTCTAAGCCGCAGAAGCAACAGCAGACGGCCACTGTTCGCAGGCGTACCACACTGCGAATAACGCTTAACGGCTTCCGCTTGCTGTTGTTTACATTCATTGTGTAGTCATTTTTGGCTGTTTACACAAATACGCCGAATTGCTCCAAGTGGACGCTGAAATCACTTGAGGACATTCACGACAACTTCGCTACGTTTCATGCCAAGAATGTATTCTTAGTGACCCAACAGTTTCAGAGGTTAAGAGCAATGGCAGAAGTGACTTCATTCATCAGTGCCGTGTGAGACAGTGTTCAAGCCTCAATGAAAATGCATTGTGGTGACAGAAGGAGGCCAGCAGAAAGTTCTTTTCACTGGGCTCCACTGCAGTCCCCACACACAGGCTCTGGTAAGTTGTCGCCCAACTTCATGTCCAGCACAGCCAGAACCTGTATAAGTTCTATTCTTTTCAACCTTGAAACAGAGTGAGGTTTTGCACTCTGGAAGGCTTTACAGTGTAAAGATACACTCAAACTAAAACAGCAAATACTTCTCGGAGAATTACATCTAGCCAGATTCTCGTCTAAGTAGTGTTTGGAAAGAAATTATCTCTAAGTAAGCCATGGTCACACGGTCCAGTAGTTTCGAACCTAATCGGAGGGCACTGTTGTTTTAAAAATGAATAGTTGTCATCCTTAATTGTCAAGATATTTGCTTTGATTAGTATTAAGTAACACAGACTTTGAAAGGCATTGAAGATGAAATCCTCACATAAGGAGATTTTGGAAAACAACAAACAGGTGTCGATGAAACTCTGTGAATCTGATTGTAAGTTCTCACTACGTAAGAATCTCAGTCGAGCTGTTCACTAACTGTCATGCTCATTTCACGTTAAGATAGCTGTTTTCTTAAGTCGACTGTCGTTATTACCATTGATAGGTGAGACAACTTTTCCTTTTTTATTGTCTAGACACGACTTAGTGCAACGTTTAAGTGAATTTTTTTAATTGTTGACTGCATTAATGGGTGACAAAACAAACTTTGAAAGGTGTCGAAGACAAACCCTCACTAAAGAAGCATTTAACAATGATGCAGCATTTGTTAAAATTAAATTCTGTGAGGCTCATTGTAACAACGGTGCTTTTAATTCACAGTAGGCTAACACAATGTTGTCTCCATGTCCAATGTAAGATACTCACCCACTACTCTGTTGGGGGCATTGTACGGCTAGAATAGTGAATTCGGAAATAGTATTTGGCTTAACCATTGGTCGGAAAAGTACTAAGTGGACCTGTGAGTTATGAATAAAGTAAGAACTTTGATTTATCTTATCTTAAATACTGATTCTCTCACACACAAGTCGTCAGCTTCTGCTTGCCTTTCACCGATGGTGGCCATTCTTTGTTTTCTTTCGGCGTAGGCACAGCATTGCAATTGCAGACGGTCCCCTGCCGCGAGGCTAGAAGCCTTGTAGGGATGAGAAACTTCTTGCTACGTGCAGGTGTCAATTGGGTTGCCTACCCGCGCGGAGTGAGGCTGGCAGGAGGGAGGGCGCGGAGAAGCGCGCCTCTCTTGAGGCGTCACTTTTCTTTCTTATTTAAAGAATTATTTTAAAGTAATATTAGAAAGTATTTTACAGAATTCAGGAATATTTCGATTTTTATTTTCAGAACAGCCGATATTTTGTTTATATTAAGGCCACTGTGGTATTTTTTTTTTAAATATTATTTTGGTATTCCACGGGTAATTATTTACATTTCCGATTATCCTAGAACAATTAAAAAAATATTTTATTTTTATTGACAATTATTTTTGTGATTTGTTATAAGGGTATGACGTTCCTGTCACAAATACAGACAACATTTATTTAGCACTTTTTATATACAATATTTATTCATAAATGCATTGCAACGCAAATAGTCCTTGGTAAATATGTCAGTTCCTATTAAATTTAAACGACCCTAGGGTGCAGTCGTTGGGGGCAGTTGGACATGCCTTTTAAAGCATATAATATACAACCATTTTTTATTAATTTTTTAATATTATAAAAAATAAGGGGGCAGTTTGACTGGGGGGAAGTTATGGATTCCCCTATAAGAGAAGCTAAGTAAAAATTTCTACTATCATTATAATGTCCGCGCGACAAATGGGACATGTGGGCAGCTGAGACTCTTCTGTCTGCGCGCATTCACGGCAAAACATTCTGTGCCCGCATGGAATGGCTGCATGGGTCCGGCTCTCCGTCAGGCAAATTCTGCAACACTCTGCCACGGTACACGGCCATGGTTGCGTTGAGAGAGCTGATAAGAGATCTAGCTGGGGTTACCTCACCAGATATATATTTTAAATATATTTAATTAAAAAATAAATAGTGTATATCTGGTGGGATTTATATTTAGTGGGAATTTGCGTTTATAAAAATAAAATATAATTGTGTATATCTGGTGGGAATGTATATCTGGCGGGATTTATATCTGGTGGGATTATATCTGGTGGGATTATATATGGTGGGAATGTATATCTGGCGCTACCACCCCAAATAAATGAATGAATAAATAAATAAATGAATAAGTAAATAAATGAACAAATGAATAAATAAATAAATGAATAAAAAAAAAACCAATCAATCAATGAACAAATCAATGAACAAATCAACAAATAACTAAATAACTAAATAACTAAATAACTAAATAACTAAATAACTAAATAAATAAATAAATAAATAAATAAATAAATAAAAAAATAAATAAATTAATCAATCAATAAACAAATCAACAAATAACTAAATAACTAAATAACTAAATAACTAACTAAATAAATAAATAAATAAATAAATAAATAAATAAATAAATAAATAAATGAATAAATCACAGATGGGCGGTGGGCCCGGTCGTACGAAATTCTGTCAGACAAACCATGTACTTTGGTGAAACGAAGGCGTGTTGACACGGAGCAAAATGGTCGACGTCACGATCCTGCCAGGATTCGAACCTGGAATCTTCTGATCCGTAGTCAGACGCGTTATCCGTTGCGCCACAGGACCGACCACATGGGACGCTCGCATGTGCACTAATAAGAGTGACGTACAATGGGCAACGGCTACGTCGTCCTCATCAAACTTGGGGAAGTGGGAATAACTGTGGTTCATCAATTTTACAGATGTTTGCCAGTCATCCTGAAAGTCGTCAGCATCCCAGAATGTCGTCGATGTTCCAGAAATGCGTGAAGATTGGCCACGGGTGAACGTGACGTGAGACACGGCGTCCCGGCGTCGAGTCATGGCAGCGCAGAGTGGTCGGAAGAGAAGAGCAACGGCGTCCGCCGCGCACATGCGAGGGGGTGTAGCTCAGATGGTAGAGCGCTCGCTTAGCATGCGAGAAGTACGGGGATCGATACCCCGCACCTCCACTTTTCTTCCGCCTGTCTCCTACCTGCCAAGTAGATGGCGATGCGCAACGGGACGGCACCTCCCATATCGCATCTTCGGTAGTATAGTGGTCAGTATCCCCGCCTGTCACGCGGGAGACCGGGGTTCGATTCCCCGCCGGAGAGTATCGTTTTTGTCAGTCACAATGGTGGAGCTAGTTATGGACGGTTGCAAAAAGGAAGGGTCCGTCCGGGATTTGAACCCGGGACCTCTCGCACCCTAAGCGAGAATCATACCCCTAGACCAACGGACCTCGATGAGGGGTGGTTACGACAAACAACGAGGAGCAATGCGGCGTTGCTTTCTTGGGTCGCAGCCACAAAAAGAGGCGACTTGCCTCCAGAGAGAATCGAACTCTCGACCCCCAGTTTACTAGACTGGTGCTCTAACCACTGAGCTATGGAGGCGTCATGGGGGGGGGGGGTCCTCGAGGCTACCTCAACTGAAGGCCCGTCCGGCCGTACGGGTATGAGATCGTGTGAGACGTTAAAAGGATAGGTCCCACCGAGATTTGAACTCGGATCGCAGGATTCAGAGTCCTGAGTGCTAACCATTACACCATGGGGCCGCACGCCGTTATCAGCCTTGCTCGCCGCTCGACGTGCTGCTGCACCGGCGAGGCGAGAGGAAACAAAAGAATTGAAGTACGAGAAAATAATAGAACGGGACGACGAGGATGAGATTCGAACTCACGCGGGCAGAGCCCATTGGATTAGCAGTCCAACGCCTTAACCACTCGGCCACCTCGTCACATAGGGCCGTGGACTTTCGCTGAATGCCACTGAAGGAGCGAACACACGAGAATCACTGCATGAGAGAGCTGGGTGCAAAATGCTTCCGGTACCGGGAATCGAACCCGAGCCTCCTGGGTGAGAGCCAGGTATCCTAGCCACTAGACCATACCGGACTGTGCTGATGGGGCGAGTGGCAGACATAAGACACTGTGCGAGGAGGGTGACAGAAAGATTGCGAAGAAAAGACGACGCCCAACGTGGGGCTCGAACCCACGACCCTGGGATTAAGAGTCCATATGCTCTACCGACTGAGCTAGCCGGGCTTGTCTGGCAAGATGCTCGGCGAGGCGACAAGAAGAGCAGCGGCACGCCGAGAGTCTGACGGCACTGGGGAGGGGCGTCGGCGAGGCCCCTCGTAGGTAGGCAACGAGAAAACGCCCAAGTGTGGAGCGCAGATGTGTGGCCTACGTTGGCAGGCGTCATGGTGGCCGGATGAGAGGCGTAGCTCCGATGCGGCGTGCACTTCGGCCGTGGCGAACAGGTGAAGTGAGGCGGAGTGTGAGTGCGAAACCTGTCAAACCTTGAAATTAAAAAATCGCTCGCGCAAAAGCCGAACGATTCTATACCTCTGTCAGAGTTTAAAGGTAGGAAAAGAGATGACTTGGAGGTGCGGGGGATCGAACCCCGTGCCTCTCACATGCAAAGCGAGCGCTCTACCATTTGAGCTACACCCCCACTCCCGTGAATTTAAGCGACCATTCACTGGGGAATGGCGGTTCACTGAGAGTGAAAGGGTCTTGACCAATACCCAATGTCGGGCGAGGAAACCTTCCTCACCAATTCTTCACCCAAAATTTTAGTCATGATCATGACTCTTTCACTCTCAGTGTTGCAGGAACGCACACGGCAAAAATACTGCCTGAGACTCCCAGGTGACGCCTGGAAAATGGGCATTTTTTGCCATGATGTGCCTGGGAAATCCCAGGCGTCACTTAGGCCGTGTAGGTGACGGCGTGACTAAAAATGAATACGCAGTCGGTAGGACTCGAACCTACGCTCCCAGAGGGAAACTGATTTCTAGTCAGTCGCCTTAACCACTCGGCCACGACTGCCGGGATGCGGAGCGGTGATGCTGCAAGCGATAGCCATGTTTCTACAAAGAAGACAGCTGGCATGTCGGCATCGGCTTTCCTCGTTGATGAGTCAGCAGCTCTGCGCGGCCGAGGCTCAGCATGTGTACGGGTCAGCCGTGATCGTATAGTGGTTAGTACCTCGCGTTGTGGCCGCGATAACCCAGGTTCGAATCCTGGTCACGGCAGGACACACATTTTTTCCCAAGTGGTTGAGTTTTTGTTGTTTATTAACTCGGCCGACTCAGGTGTGTACAAAGCATGCTCTAGGTTGCAGCATGCCTGCATAAGACACTCCACCTGGGGCATACCTGGCATGTACACTCCACGCTGGAGCATGCTTGCCAAGTCCACGCCACGCTGGAGCAAGCTTGTTAAGTACGCGCCAGGTGGCGCGTGGCATACCTGCACATACACACTGTTGCTGAAGATCCCTACGTTTTGCATGCAAAGCAGAGCAACAGTGTACATGCTAGTATGCGCCACCTGGTGTATACTCAGCAAGCATGCTCAAACGTAGCGTGCACTTGGCAACAGTGTCGTCAACGTTTTTTTTTTTTTTGTTTTTTTTTTTAAAGGTAACGCGTTACCGTTACTTTGGGTTTGAGTAACAATAACGTCGTTGCGTTACCGATTTTTGAAAACGTAACGCGTCACCGTTACCAATAACGCAGTGACGGCGTTACCGTCACTTCATATACAAGAAACGTCAAAACAAACACACCAAATCTTCTGTTTTAACGTAGGATTGAGAACATAAGGTCAATTTAACCGAAAGAACAACAATGCGGCACGCTACGAGAGATGGAGGAAGGAATGTACGGCAGAAAAGTCAATTCACGAAAGACGGGAGACGCAGAAGAGATAGTGATGTGCCGCGTTGACGGTAACGCCGTCACCGCGTTACGCCCTTGCTGGAATGTGAAAAGAAAAGGAGAACTGCCGAAACCCGGGATTGAACCGGGGACATTTAGATCTTCAGTCTAACGCTCTCCCAACTGAGCTATTTCGGCCGATGGAGAGGGGTGCGACATGGCAGGCCGATAACGTGGCGCTCCGTGCGCTCGGCCCGTCCCGTCTCTTCTGACCAGATGGTCTCCCTGGTAGCCGACTCTCTCCATCTGGCCCATTAGCTCAGACCATCTCCTGACTCGCACAGCACCATCAGCATCGGTGGTGCAGCATCGGGCCAGTTCGGCTCTGGCCCCGGTCGGAGTCGGACGTGCGTCACGGGCCAGGTGTACGGCTCCGGCCAATAAGCCCCGCTCGACGCGCCGCTCCCGAGAGTCTGTGATTTTGACTGTGATAGTGACTGTGATTCTTTCTGAGATATTTGTGTGTGGGGCCGGCTGGCCCAGCGGCGAGCCGCCATGGCGTCCATGAGGCAGAACACGCTGACGCTGGAGGTGGAACGCGACGCCAAGCGGATGCCGAGCGCGCTGGACATTGCAAGTTTACTTAAGAATGAGTACGGAGTGACTGTTGGTGATTTGAGGAGTGTTGAGCGGGAGTTCGGATCGAGGAAAGTGTTTGTGAAAGTGAAGAGTGAGGAGGTGTTTGAGAAGGTGTCTGCTGGCGTGGTGGAGCTGGACCTCGGCGAGGACGGCAAGGTAAAACATTGCCGTGTCTACGTCGGGCCTGGGCCTGAAGGTCGTGCGGGTGCGCAACCTGCCCACCGAGCTCCCCATGGCGGATCTGAGGAATGGACTAAGTGAGTACGGTAAAGTGCTGGACATGAGGTACGAGATGTATGGAGAGAAGAGCGGGCTAGCGGGTTTGCTGACGGGAGTGAGGATTGTGCGCATGGAGCCGGAGCGGCACGTGCCCAACTTTGTGACTTTTGCTGGATGTGAGGGATACGTGGAGTACGTGGGGCAGCCGCGTACGTGCCAGATTTGCGGGGCCGCGACGCATCTCCGCAGGGCGTGCGACAAGAGGGGCTCGTACGCCGGCAGGCTGCGTGGGCCGAGGCCCCAGGGGCACGGGACGTCAGCGCTAGCAGACGACGCGAACCGAGCACCGGCAGGGAGTAGCGACGGCGCCGAGCGCGGGGACCGCATGGAGGGGGGTAGCAGCACAGCATCGCCGGCGCGGAGTGGCGATACCCCCTACGCCCAGGTCGTGGCCAGCAGCCCAGGCCGGGTCGGCAATACCCCCGGCGGCAGCGAGGCAGCGAGCAGCAGCATCTCCTCGTCCGTCGAGGTGGGCACGGTCATGGACCGGGGCGTCTCGGCTTGGATGACGGCGAAGCAGAGCGATCTTCCCCCCCTCACCCTCCCGGCGAAGCCCAGTAGCTTCTTGGTGGACGCCGGGACCCTGGAGGACGGCTGGGAGTACCAGCCACCGGGGGACGCTGACGAGGAGGACATCGAGAGTACGTCCGCTACGGAGGACGTCATGACCCCCACCACCGAGGCGGCGCTCGACCGGGCCGACGGCTGGGAGATGGCCAGCGGCGGCAGGACGACCAGGAGGAGCGCGCCGAAGAAGTTGACCGACGGAAGCCGCGTGCCCCTCACCGGGCCTCAGAAGCTTGCGAGGCTGCGCGACCACGTCACAGCAGGCCGGCATCTCCCTGGAGGCCTCAAGCGCTCGCTGTCGAACGTGGGCGAGGGCAAGCCGGGCAAACGGGGTGCCAAACCACAGCAGAAATGATTGACATTGTCATGACTGTTAACCTCTGTGCAGCCACATCGGCGGCGAAGCGGGAGGCTCTGCGCGCGCTGCTAGTGGAGAAGGGCGTCGCCGTCGCCCTGCTGCAGGGAAGTCGCCCTCCCCAACCTGGACGTGCCCGGCTACGCCGCTTTCGTCAACACCGGGGAGGCTCGCCGCGGCACCGCCATCCTGGCGCGCGCCGACTTGGAGCTGACGCCGCTGCTGGCCCTGCCGAGTGGCCGAGGGTGCGCCGCCAAGGTAGGCAACCGTTCGTACGTGTGCGTTGTACGCGCCGGCAGGGTCCAGGCGGCGGCAGGAGAGGGCCGACTTCTTCGCCGAGGACGTCGCTCAGCTGCTTGCGGCAGCGGGGCCGCGGGCTGTGCTCGGCGGTGACTTCAACTGTGTGTTAAGTGATAGAGACACGACGGGCAGCACCATGAAGTCCCCCGAGCTTGCCCAGTTGGTGCGTGGTGTTGGACTAGAGGACGTATGGCCCCGTGCCTGCCCCCGCCGGGTCACACGTTCGCCACCAGCGGGCCATGTCGGCCAGGCTGGACCGAGTGTACGCGCCGTCGCAGCTCGCCGTGCACGCCACGGACGTCGTGGCGGTGGCGTTCAGTGACCATTGTGCAGTGGTTGTGTCGTTCGACGGGGAGGTCGCACCGCGGCCGCCGAGGCCGCCGTCAGCGTGGCGCTTCGACTGCAGGATCCTGAAGGACCCTATGTATCTGCCGAGCCTGCAGGACGAGTGGGCACGGTGCGTGGCGGCGCGGGGCGACGCCGACGTCATCGAGTGGTGGCTGCAGGTCGCCAAGCCCGCCATCCGCCGACACGCCGCCAAGTTCACCAGGGAGTGGCGAAGGGACTGTAAGAGCAAGCTTGCCTTTCTCTATGACCTGCTGCAGGAGCTGGTGACCGCGTCGCCGCGCCCCACAGGCCACGCCGAGCTCATCAAGGAGACCAAGGACGAGATCCTGCACGGGCACGCCATCATGCTGGAAGGCGTCAAGGTGCGCGCCGCGCTGGAGGACGCCATCAAAGACGAGCCGGTGTCCGCGGTGCACGTGGGACGTGCCGCCAGGCGTGCTCGGCAGCAGGACATCAGGCACATCCAGGACGCCGACGGCCGGGTGCTTACGGACCCGGTGGACGTGCGCGAGCTCTTCTACAACCTGTACGAGGCCAAGTTCCGGGCGCCGGTCGACGGGCTGCGGCTAGAGTCGCCCATCCTCGCCGCCGCCACGAAGGTCCTGGACGA
The DNA here is from genome assembly GCA_030522485.1 of Stenchaetothrips biformis. Classification (NCBI taxonomy): domain Eukaryota; kingdom Metazoa; phylum Arthropoda; class Insecta; order Thysanoptera; family Thripidae; genus Stenchaetothrips; species Stenchaetothrips biformis. The sequence goes on along the minus strand of CM060098.1, from coordinate 15,449,803 downwards.
CACCGACAACGAGGTACTGTGCCGGCCGTTCAGTGTCGACGACGTGCATGCCGCCGTCAAGAGGTGTCCGCGACGCAAGTCGCCGGGTGCGGACGGCCTCCAGGGAGAGTTCTACGTCGCGGCGTGGGGCGTCGTCGGCGAGGCCCTCACTGAGTTCCTGAACGCCGTGTGGGAGCGCCGCTGGGTGCCGCCGGCCATGACGCGAGGCATCATCACGTTGATTCCGAAGAAGCGCAAGCCAGTCGTCGCCAAGGACCTCCGGCCGATCACCCTGCTGGACGTGGACCTCAAGACCCTGGACAGGCTGATGACGGCGAGGCTGGCCGCCTTCCAGGACCGCCTGCTGCACCCTAACCAGGTGCGGCCCGGCGGGAAGCGCACCATGGCCGGGGCACTCTGTGACCTCCGCGACGTGCTCAGCGCTATGGGGGCGCTCCGACTGCCTGGCGCCGTGCTCTCCATCGACTTCTCCAGTGCCTTTGACAGTGTGAGACATGACTTTTTGTTCGAGGTGCTGGAACGGCGTGGCGTGGGCGCGCACTTTGTTGACGTGCTCAGGTCGCTGTACGCGGGGGCCTCGTCGCAGCTGCGGGTCAACGGCGAGCTGACGGCGTCCTTCCGAGTCGGCAAGTCGGTACGGCAGGGCTCCCCCGCCTCCATGCTGTACTTCGCCATCGTGCTGGCGCCACTGCTAAACGTGCTGGAGGAGCGCCTGCAGGGCCTGGCCCTGGCCAACAGCTGCATGCGGGTCTCGGCGTACGCGGACGACGCCTTCCTGGTCCTCCGCGACCCGGACGAGGCGGGCCGCCGTCATGGACGTGCTGCAGGGACTACGGCGGCACGTCGGGGCTCCTCGCCAACCCGGACAAGTGCGGCGTGCTGGCCGCTGGAGGCTGGGGCAGGGAGGCGCCCGTCGCCTTCCCCCACGTCGAGAAGCTGAAGGTCCTGGGCGTCACCTTCCAGGCGGACGTCAAGGCGCACCATCAAGGACAACTGGGCGACGGTGCTGGCCGGCGTGCGGGGGCGTGCTGGCCGACAACGTGACGCGGGGCGCTGGGGCTGCAGCAGCGGGTGCGGTACCTCGGCATGTACGCCTTGTTCCAAGATGTGGCATGTGGCGCAGGTCCTCCCGGTTCCCAAGGGCGTGGCCGACGACGTGGTGCGGGCTGCCGCCAAGTTCCTGTGGCGGGGGCAGTTCTTCACCACCAGCATGGCCGTCGCCTGCACCCCGAGAGACGTCGGCGGCCTCGGGCTCCCCGACGTGCACAAGAAGTGCCTGTCCTTCTTCGCAGGCCGTTGGCAGGACATCCTAGTCCAGACGCCGGACAGCTTCGCCGGTGAATGGCTGCACGTCCTTCTAGGTGCCTTCCCCTCGGCGCGCGGCAGCGCGCGCGGTGTGGTCCAAGGCGTGGCACTTCAACGCCTTCCACGACGTTAAGGACGACGTCGTCCAACGCGCCGGCTGACGTGGAGGGCCGTGACGCCATCAAGGCCATCTACAAGGAGCTGGTGGCCTCGGCGCCCACCCCGGTTCCCAGGGTCGTCGCCAAGGCCCCCGACGTGCACTGGCAGCGTGTCTGGACCACCGTCAACAGTGAGAGCATCCCGGAGAACGTCCAGGAGTCCTGGTGGAAGGTGGTGCACGACCTGACGGCGACGAGGGCTCGCCTGCACGCCATCGGACGCGCCGACTCCTCGACGTGCCCGACGTGCTCGGCGCCGGACACTCTGGCGCACCGACTCTGCAGGTGCACCAGGGGCAGGAACGCGTGGCGCTGGGCGCGCGCGACGCTCACCACGGTCCTGGGCACGACGGCCACCCCGAGGACTCTGCTGCAGCCGACTTTCCAGGCCGAGTCCCCCGAGCGGCAGGCCGCCGCCACCTGGGTCGCCGGCAACCTGGTGCACTTCATGACCACCAGCGGGAGGGCGGAGGACGCCGCCTTCGCGGCCTTCATCGTCAGGGCCAAGTCCAAGGCGCTGGCCAACCACCGCAGCCCGGCGGCCCTGCAGCGCGGGCTCGCCGAGTTCGTCACGTAGGCGGTGACGTCAGCGGCGCCGAGTGACGACACCAGAGCCGGCTGCCGCGCACTGGCGGCGTGGAGTAGCGACGGGCGGCGCAGAGCACCGCAGCGGACCCAGCCAGCGCAAGGAGTAGCGCCGCTAGCAAAGCGCGCGGCAGCAAGGAGTAGTGCTGAAAGTAGTTAAGTACTCTTTCTTTGTTATAATGCTAACTGAAGTCCTCCTGATTCAGATGAACTTTTTAAATTGCTCAATGTGGTAACTTTTACAGGCGTAACAATCGTCTTTTACTGTTTTATTCCATGTTTTATTTGGCTAGACCTGATTTTATCTGGTTTTTATCCTGCTGTTATCTTGCTCAACCCGTATCAGTTCCTGTCCTAATTGCGATCTAAAGGTACTCTCTTTATATGAATGTTAAAGTCTCTGAGCAATAATGCACTGATTTTCTGTTGCAGGTCCTGTCGGCGATGCGCGGTGCAGAACCCATTTCGATGGAAATATGCACCTCGTGACGTTAAGGCCTGCAACAGAACGTCAGCGCACCAAACAAACAGATGCATCAAGTCTCTTTCTTAAATTGTGTTAAGATCAATTATTTATACTATTTATTTATTTATTAATTGTTATCGTCTGAAATAAACGTTGTTTTCTAAAAAAAAAAAGTTGGTTAGAGCGTCGTGCTAATAACGCGAAGGTCGTGGGTTCGATCCCCCCATGGGCCATCGGCATCTCTTTTGCACGGCGTCATAAACTATCGCGCATTCCAAAGCAAACAAAAGAGAGACTGCCTCCCCGGCGGGGAATCGAACCCCGGTCTCCCGCGTGACAGGCGGGGATACTGACCACTATACTACCGAGGACATACAGCTCCAGACCGCCCGCCAAAGATGCCAAAGTGCCAAAGTGCTAAAGTGCACTTTCCGCACTAGCGCACGGGACAAAAGGTGTGCCCCGGGTGAGGATCGAACTCACGGCCTTCAGATTATGAGACTGACGCGCTGCCTACTGCGCTACCGAGGCCGTACATCCCGACAATGACGCAACTCCCGATCATATGGATCTCCTCCTCCTCATGGTGAGGGACAAAAGATAAACCAAGACGTGTGCTTGTGCATGCACGGGTGCCACCTGACACGACGTGATTTGAACACGCAACCTTCTGATCTGGAGTCAGACGCGCTAACCATTGCGCCACGGAGTCGTTGTGCCGGCGGGCGGTGCAGTATCAAGCGCTATCTAGAACCGCTCCCACGCCGACGGCGGTCCGACGGTCCAAAAGAAGTGATTCCGCCCGGGATCGAACCGGGGACCTTCTGCGTGTGAAGCAGACGTGATAACCGCTACACCACGGAATCTAGATGCGGCACCCCGTGCGGACAGTGTGACCCAAACTGACTGGCGCCGATTGCACACGACGTCGAGAAGGCACGACGCGACCGCGAGGAGATACAGCAAGGCACCTTCGATAGCTCAGTTGGGTAGAGCGGTGGACTGTAGGCGAGAGGAACGGCGCGGGTATCCATAGGTCGCTGGGTCAAATCCGGCTCGAAGGACGGCATTCATTTTGTCGCAAGAATGTTAGAGAATCGCGAACTTAAACCTAACCTATCCCAAAACTAACCAAACCCAGTCGGGCACGTGTTGCCGCCCCGAGAATACGCGCTGCTGACATGCCAGAAGCAACTCGCCATTCCTGGAGGGTCGCTAACCTAAACTAACCCAAGTGCCTTTAGGTGTCCTTGGACCGCACAGAGGCGTTCTGGTCACTAACCTAACCTAACCTCAGTTATGGTCACAAACCTGACCTAACCTAAGTGCTTTTCGGCCATCGTGGGTGTCTGTGGACTCCGCAGAGGCGCTCTGGTCACAAACCTAACCTAACCTAAGTGATTTTCCAGCCGTCGTTG
>CM060098.1:15380970-15444871 GCA_030522485.1 Stenchaetothrips biformis | reverse complement strand
CCGCGCGGGCCGCGGCAGACTGCGGTCGGCGGCCCCCGCCACCCACAGCGCGACGTACGACTCAATGTCGTGACAAACTGGCGTGAGATGTCGGGAGCGCTTACAAATAAATGCCGTGCATCTCCCATTCAGCGCGGGCAACACCAGAAAAGGCCCCATTCCAATATGTTCACGGAGGCGCTTGGCGAGCCATTCACGCGTCAGGGACTCGTCCGGTCCGTGCGAGTGTAGTACCATGCAGCAGAGAACGACCGCGAGTGCAGCGCGCTCAAATGCGTCCCATTCATGTTGCGTCGTCAATTTGCAGTAGCGAAAGTGTCACGGCGTTTCCACAACCCAAACCACAAGAACGGATAGGAAAAGCCAGTCTCACCAACCCAAGCCATACACGAACGGAGAAAGAGGAACACGGCGCGCTGCGCCCGAGCCAGCCGCGCGTCCAACACAAACAGAGACAAAAAACACGACGCACGAACGCGCGTTAACCACGCTCTCAACACGCAACAAGCGCAACACGACACCCAGCCGCGAGGCGGCCAAAACGACTCCAAGCACGCAGTGAATAAAAGTATAAACAAAAAAACAAAAAAAAAATTTTAAAAAAAAAAAAAATTGAAATGGAAAAAATGAAACGCTGAAATGAGTTGGATGTAATGGGGAGGGGCGGGAAGGGAGGATGGAAACCCACCACCGCAATTTCACAGGGCAATGGATCGGCCTTACAGGACGATTGATGGCAAACGGCCGAGCAAAGACAGCGGGGACGGGACACACGGCGTTGAGGTACGCATCACGAACGCACCAATCCACGACTGTACCAGCAACAAGGAATGATGCCGACCTGTGCCAAATCCGCGAACATCCCTTCACTGCCTCGCAGATCTAAAGTCGCGCGATGCGGCAGGCCGCGGCGGGGAGGGTGAGGGTGAGGGCGGGAATTCTTGCAGCCCCCTCGAGCTGGCGCCCCACGCCACGAAAGCGGTGCAGCATGGCGCCCTGCGTTGTAGGTGGAGGGGGGGGCCCCACCAGCCCCCTCGGCGGGCGCCCACGCACGAAGCGGTGCAGCATGGCGCGCTGCGTGTCGGTGGAGGGAGGGGGCCCACCCGAACAGAGCAGGGATGCCTGGCGATACACCGCGCGCAGACCTACCCCGCGCGCAGACCGGCGCTACATCCACGTCGGACGCCGGTAGGCAACCCTAGGATGGACAAAGCCCCGCCCACACCTCACCCCACCACCGCACCGCGCCGCGACGGGCGCCCCAGGGCAGCACGGCCGAGTGAGGTTAGGTTAGGTTAGGTTAGGTTAGGCCAAGTTAGGTTAGGTTAGGTTAGGTTAGGTTAGGCCCCTTTCACTTTCGAGGTTACGCCCCCTCTCACGACAAAACGAATTCAAATCTCGCGCCACCACCCGCGCACGACAACGAATTTCAAATCCCGCGCCACAGACTCCCCCCCCCACCACCACCACCCGCGCCCGACAAGCCACGCCCTCCGCCACCCCTCCCACTGAGCCACGAGGACAGCTCCAGGGTATTACCGCGCGGTACACCGTACCCTGTCCTCGTGCCCCCATATTACACCCACACACCTTGCTCCCACGCGTGTCCTGGCTCATCTCCGGCGCCGTCAACGGCCGTCCCTTGCCGCTACCTCCTGGACACTGGGGCTGAGTTTACCATCATTCGCAAGGGGTTGTTACCTCCTGAACCGTTGCTGTCTCAGTCTCCAGTTCTTCAGGCCGAAGGCGCCTTCGTCAAGGACGGGTCCCACTTCCCTGTACGGCCCCCGCTTCACTTTCCTTGACGTTGGCGGCGTACGGATTCCCATGAGTGTGTACGGGGCTGACATACACGACCAGTGCCTCCTCGGCGGGGACTTCGTCGCAGCCCACGTCGCCCCACTTTCGACCCGCCGTCCGACGACCTTCGGCTGCAGACCGCTGACGGCCCGCGGCGCGTGCCCGTCACGCGGGTCACACGGCCCCGCCCCTCCACCGGCGTCCAGGCGACTCTGCGCGTCACCGCCGTGCATGCCGTGAACCATCCCGCCCCATTCTGAGGGTCGTCATCGCGGTGGCTGTGAGTAACTGTTGATACGACCTGGACTGCACGTTGCACACCTGCACAGACCCCTTCTCCTTCCACCCCCACCCCTTGCAGTCCGGCCAACTGCCTTGGGCGGGCTGGTTGTGTAGTTGGCGGCAACGTGCGTGCCTCGCGCCACGGAGACAGTGACTTTGCGAAGGGCCTGGCTGTGTGCCGCCCGGACCCAGCGTCCGCACCGTGGGAACGAGATCTGAGTTGGGCCTGGCTGTGTGCCGCCCGGGGCTGTGTGTCCGCAACGAGGGATTCTTCGCGGGCCGTTCTGAAGACACCGACGACATCATTCGGGTCCGCACCACGCGCTGCGCTTCTGTCCCTGTCAGTCTGCCTTCAGGTCTCGCCGTGGCCGGCTCCCTCCTCGCCGACAAGAGTGCCCGCTGTTTGCTGCTCCGGGTGCGCAACACTCACCACCTGCCGCGCCGCGTGCGCCGCGGTGCCTGCCTCAGCCGCCTGCAGGTGTCCCCCGTGGCCTCTGTCCGCGCGGTCCCTGCGGCCGCCGCCGCCGACGGCCCCAACACCCTGCCCGCCCCCTTGACGGCCCTGTTAGAGGCCGCTACCGCTAATCTCCCCGAGACAGCGCATTCGGAGGTGAAGCAACTACTTACCGATTTTCAGGATGTTTTCTCCTGTTCGGGGGAAATCGGGCTCTGTACGGTGGTCGAGCACTCCATCGACACGGGCGATACACCACCCATCAAGCAGCCCCCGCGGCGTCTTGACTTCCACAAGAAGCAGACTGCGGACAAGTGCATTGCGGACATGCTCGCCCAGGACGTCATCACGCCTTCCGAGTCTTCCTGGGCCTCTCCTGTTGTGTTGCTTACTAAGAAAGACGGCTCCACCCGCTTTGCAATGGATTTCAGGAAATTGAATGAGGCCACTCGTAAGGATGCCTATCCTCTGCCGCGCATCGACGAGACATTAGACTCACTCCACGGTGCTTCCTGGTTTTCCTCCCTGGACTTGCGCGCGGGGTTACTGGAACATCCCCTTAGCAGCTGACGCTCGCCCCAAGACAGCGTTTTGCCTCCCCGGTCACGGGCTTTATGAATTCAAGAGAATGCCCTTCGGTCTCTGCAATGCGCCTGCCACCTTTCAGCGACTCATGGACCGGCTCATGCCGCATGACTTGTCCCGTGTTTATCTCGATGACATCATCGTTCCAGGCAAGACTTTCCAGGAAGCATTGGCCAATCTCCGGGAAGTGCTTCGGCGCGTCAGGGCTGCCAACTTCCTGCTGCATCCCGGCAAGTGTCAACTGTTCGCCCGCAAGCTGGAGTACCTGGGCCACATCATCTCGGAGGAGGGCATCCTTACCAACCCCAAGAAATCCAACCTTGTCCGCGACTGGCCCGTCCCCACCAACAAGAAGGAACTCAATTCTTTCCTCTGTTTGGCCCAGTATTACTCTAAGTTTGTCAAGAATTTTGCCCATGTTGCAGCTCCCCTTCATCGCCTCGTGTCCAAGGCACAGCCCTTTGAATGGTCCCCCGAAGCCCAGACGGCCTTTGACTATTTCCGCACGGCGCTCGCATCACCACCTGTCCTGGCGTACCCGCGCGCTGACGGTGGCCATTTTATTTTGGACTGTGATGCTTCCAATTTTGCGATTGGAGCTGTTTTATCACAGGTTCAAGACGGCGTCGAGCGTGTTGTTGGCCTACTACAGCAAGACACTCAGCCGCGAACAGCGCAACTACTGTGTCACCCGCCGTGAGCTGTACGCCGTCGTCGGCGCTGTGGACCACTTCCATCCCTACCTCACCGGCGCGAGTTCCTCGTCCGCACTGACCACGCGGCTCTGCAGTGGCTTCGCACTCTACGCGGACACGGCTGTGGGCCAACTTGCCCGGTGGCTGGAGCGCCTTGCCAGTTACGACTTTATTGTGCAGCACAGGCCCGGCAAGCTGCATGGGAACGCTGATGCCCTGTCTCGGCGCCCCTGTGGTGAGGGACTGCTCTCACTGTGCTCGCCGTGACGTCCCCGCCGCCGCCACCGCTGTGGTCCGGCGCACCCTGGCCGCCGACGACGACACCCCGTCCCGCGCGGACATGCGCATGGCGCAGGCCGCCGACGCTGACCTGGCTGTTCTCCTGCCCGCTCTGCGGGAGGGGGAAAGGCCGCCTCCTTCGGCGGTTAGCCATTGCAGCTGGCGCACCAAGGCGCTGTGGCTCCAGTGGCGCTCCCTCACCATGGTCGACGGGCTGCTGTACCGCCGTTTTGAGGGCACGCGCCCGCCGCCGCTGCTGCAGCTCGTGGTGCCGCAGGCGCTCACCAAGCGTGTCTGCGAGCAGTTCCATGACGCAGCGGGCTCCGGCGGACACCTCAGTCGCAACAAGATGCTGAAGAAGATTCGGCGGCACTACTACTGGCCCGGGATGTGCTCCGAGGTAAACCTGTGGTGCATGTGCTGCTCAGTGTGTCGCAGGAAGTTCGGCGGCGGCCGGCGCGTCCGCGCCCCGCTGACGCTGCACAACGTCGGCGCACCTTGGGAGCGTGTGGGTGTGGACCTCGCCGGGCCCTTCCCCCTGACTGAGCGCGGCAATCGCTACCTTCTGATTGCTGTGGACTACTTCACGCGCTGGCCGGAGGCTATCCCCATCCCGAGCGTGCACTCCCATGTCGTCGCACGTGCACTTGTGGATCACATCTTCGCCCGGTTCGGCGTGCCCCAAGAGCTGCATTCGGACCGCGGCTCATCCTTCGAGTCCCAAGTTGTTGGACCGTCCCCTCCTCCTCCATAATCTCACTGATGTTCTCCAACCATCGGGTATCTCACTCCTCAACAAATAACGACAAACGGTACTCCCCTTTTGGCCGTAACTGGTATTTATTGGAACACATACATTTCAGAACACATGCTTCCACAAGGCGCCCTTAACCTAATCCTACCTGGCCTACCTGGACCTATACCCTTACTAAATCTGTTTTCATCGGATAACTAACTCTACCTATAGCCCCGGCAGCACCTTCCCGAATCGCTCTAACTCACCCGTCAGCATAGTAGAAGAGTCCAGGTATCTTCCAAGGTGTAGCACAACACACGGCACGATTTCATTCGATCACCCTTTCCAATCACCCACCCACACACCCGATCGTCTCAGCCCCTTCTCTCCATCCCTCCTCCCCTGCACTTCCCTTCCGGCTCCGGGCCCTTCCGCCACCATGCTTTCTCATACTAGTCTCATGGTAAGCCCCAGAAGGTGCTGCGCTCCAGCGGCTCGTCGCGGAACCCACTAGCCGTCCCGCGCGCCGTGACATCTGACACCACGAGTCAGCTGTGGGGCCCAGCCCGCCGCTGGACGCGCTAACACCCCCTAACTAACTTTTTAATCAACGTCCCCGTTGATTGGTGCTACCGGTTCCCTAGACTACGTTATTGCTATAAAACTAACTCGATGCGTTGGTACACTGTTCCTTTTTTCTTTTTCCTCTAAGTTATTTGTTACGAATTGACAAAATTACTAAAGCAAGATAATATTAAAACAAGGCTCATTTATAAAACACTTGTGGAAACACACAATATATTCCCCATGGCTTATGATATCTATTTGTTATAAACCCAAAACAGTTAATAATCATAAAAGGAATTAGTAATTATAATGCTATCAGAAAACAATTGAAACATTCATACCAAGAAGTGAAAACATCAGAATTACGAAACAAAACACTTAATGACCACAAAGAAACAATAAGCAGTACAAATCAACTTGTAAAACAAGACACTTCAATTGCACACCAGATATGTTTTAAACACATACCCTGTAAGGGAAAAAAAGGGTCAAAGAAATGAGCACTCACACTAAACACTGATCACTTCACTACACTATTTTAACATTTCACCACTTTTTTTTTTTTTTTTTTTTTTTTTTTTTTTTAAGCACTGCACTATTTGTATTTCTCACTGCACAAAGTGTTTATTAGTCGAGGTCCTCCCAGCTCAAGTACTGGCTTCCTCGCTTGAAATAGGCGGCCTCTACCGCGGGTTGGGGCGGCGCGTGACGAAGGGGAATGCCCATATCAGTGCCCCTGGACACGCGCTCCAGGTAGCGGCGCACTGGTATTTTCGGCGACCCCTCTTTGTCGCCCCGCTTCTCTTGTAGTCGGATCTGCTCCTGCTCACGCTGACGCCGGTTTCTTCGCTTGTTGCGGACCCGCCGGCACCAGCGGCATGCTGCTGCGCAGGCCGCAATCAGTGACCCCACCAGGGCCCCGACGACGGCTCCGATGGACTCGTGCGCCCATGGAGGAAGGTCTTGTCTCTCCATAGGCACTTCCTTCTCGCTGTGCACCTCCAGTTCCTCCGGCAGCACGGGGATTTCAGCTCCCTCCCCGAATGCATTGAAGCGCGCAATAGAGCGGCCTGTCCATTGCACGGGAACCGCGCGGCGAATGGTTAAGTCAGTTGGTGCATAGTCGTCACAAAGTATACGTTGGGACACCAAAGTCATGGACCCGTAAGTTATGCTACAAGCGCAGGGTAAAGTCAACAAATCTGCACCCGCTTCAATGTTGGTAAGGGCGATTGGTCTCGAATACGGGCATCTTATCTCCAAGGGGAAGTCATCGTCCGTTATCAGCCAAAATTCGGAATCGCCGTGTTGGATTACTTCGGGAGCAGTGTTTTTTGTACACTTCGGCACACACGGGCCCGGCGCAAATTGAACATTCGGGAATAGTTGCAGTAGACAGCCATCCAGCTCTGACGGGTTGCTGTCTCGGGGGATTGCACAGAAAAAGTCTTCTTCTTTGCAAAAATTCGGAGGCAAGAAAAATGGTCTATCCCCAAACATGGCCACTTGCATTGGTTGTCGCATGAACAAGCATCTTGCGTCTTGTAATTTGTATGGTGCTGGATGGAGGTTGAACAGTTGAGGCGTTTCGCCTACGCGTGTAATCGGCACTCGGAAATTTATCATAAATTTTTCTGCCGTTGCCATGCATGTCGCCCCCTTTACATTGTAGTAGGCGGAAAGATTATTTCTCGGGATGAGGAGTTGTCCATTTGCTGTGCTTATTTTCTTGGAAACATCTTCTAGTGCTGCATTTAGGTGTATCATCTTGACTAAACGTGGCGACAAGTATCCCAACTCGCACCTCTCCGATGACTGGTCCAGCGTGTTCAATTGGAGGATCGTTTTCATTTTTATGTTGGTCTCGATCATTCGTTCCTCAAACCGCGTCATTATTCCATCTTGTGCTGTCCCCCAGTTTTTTCCTCTCGGAAAGCGCCTTGTAGGCGGACGCGAGCTGTCGCGGAAGGTTTAAAATTGAAGGTGCAACATCAGCATTATACTGGACTACAGCCTTACTCTGTTCTAGTTGTCTCGGGCCTGCCTTGAAGAGTTGCATCAATTTTGGAAAGTATTCAATTAATGTTGGCACGGCCACTGCTGCTAGGCTCAGGAAGCTTCGTTTTCCTCTTGGGTTCGGCGTGCTGCCCGTGAGTGCTTCTTGTGCAGGGTTGCTTCCCTCCAGGGTCAGGGAGAGTGTGTCTGTTAACGCTGATAAGTGCGTTTCCCAGTCACACAGTTGTTCCTTGGCACACGGGCCCTCTCTTTGTCCCGCTTGGAGTGTTGGCACATTGAAGGAGAATGTTATCACGGCGTGGTCCTCGAACGGGATGTGGGGCAGTTTGGAGATGATTGCACCCGGTGACAGGACGAGTCCCGGTTCCAGTTCATTCTGCCTTAGTCTCGAAAAGTCTCGAGGCGCCGCCGTCACAGATGAGACTATTACGGAAAATAGCCATAGCACCAACACTGTTGGGACAGTTAGAACAATCAAGGTCAGGTGCTGCCTTACAAAAATAATTTTTATACCTATGTATCCTATATGCTCTGTACCGGACGCGGTCTCAACGACTCGGCACGCCTGCACAAAGACTTGCTACGTACTAAGACTAAGAGATTCTTTTTTCCTATAATTTTTACAACGATTTTTTTTCCCACTAAGAGACTAAGTTTCCCTATCCTAATTGAGCATACTTAATCTATTTCCCTAACTCCCCCCTTTTTATCTCTCTTTTTTTTTTTTTTTTTTTTTTTTTTTTTAACTTCCTTAATTCCTACATTTGGCCTTAATCTTTATATCTTTTTATTCATTATTTCCTCTCATCCCTATCTTATCTCTTTTGTCCTCCTCTCCCTTATCTCTCCTCTTCGTCTTGACTTGACGGTCCCCCTGCTGCTTGACGGCCCCCGTTCTCCGCGCAGCCTCTTCCTCTCGGCCTAGGCACGTACTGCGTGGTCAGCAGATTCCGCCTGCGTCCCACTGCCCTCGGCGCGGCTACAGTGCTGCGGCCTGCAGCCGTTCAGTCTCTCCTCCGCCGTTGGTCTCGTCACACACGCGCGTGTCCTTCGTCGTCCCGTCGTCCCCAGTTTTTGTTTCAAAATTTTCTGCACGGAAATTTCATTCTTCTATTTTCGGTCCGCTGAGATCCGGCTCAGCTGCGCCGGTCCTCCGCGTACACCCTCCGTCCCAAATTTAAGGCGCGCTCCGCCGCGACTACGCGCTCACCACGTTTTCGCGCCCCGCCGTGCCGCGCTCTCCCAAAGCACTAAAGGTTACAGTGTTTTCATGGACTGTTGTGCTAAAAGGACTTTCTGCCAGTGCCCGTGGCATATTTTCGCGTGTGCTATGGTGTTTCTCCTGCCCCTTGGGCGAAACTTAGACTCACGCCAGGATTATAGCGACGTGTGTTGGTTGCGATCCAAATCAAATTTTTTTCGGGGTCAGTGATTTTCTTCTGGCCCCAAAAGTATGACTTGGATTGCGCTCGACCAAGCTCTTCATTCATCAATCTCGCTGAGGTCTCACTTTTGGAGTTTTTGGAGCAGCGTCCCCTTGGAAGTGGTGGGGGCAGCGAACCGTTTCGTGTGTTTTTACTTAATTTCACACTATGGTCGCTGTTGCCTTCTTCATTCGAGGGGCGCACACATTTCTCACTGGCCTTAATTTAATGGATACTCATTTGGAGGTAACGAAAGGGTTTTGGTTTCTCTTTTTCTCATTAGGAGCGGACTCTCCGCGTAAATTTTTCATGCTCTACTCTCGACGCCATTTTCTCTCCGCCGCCACGCCATGGCCGTGGCTACTTCTTATAATAACTTATGGCTACCAATGTTCAAATCTCATTCTCAGCTTTTCTTGCTACTCGCTCCGCGCGCTCTCAACTCATACCACCAAAGTATTTTTGAAATGGAAATAACAATCAAAATTATTATTACTGGCCCTTTGCCTTTGGTTTGGCCAAACCCGGCAAACCTGCTAAATTCTTCTCGGAGATCTTCTTTTCTTCACGCCAATTTCGGGTCTCTCTCCACAAAAGGTTTTATTTGGGTAACATGAACTCGAACTGGTGTCTTCCTGCTTCCTTCTTCTGGACGAACGAGAAATGTGACGGGGCCTTCTTGCGCGATGATTGTCCCGATTCTAAACTTTGGTTGCAGTTTAGCTGGATAATCAAATTGTGTTTGTCTCTTTACCAAATAAAATATCTTCTGATTCTCTGTATACTTTTCTTCTTGCCTATTTCTATCATAAGTTTTCTTCTGACACTTCTGTAATTGCTCTTTCTTGTACAAAATCTCTTCTCTCATTTCTTTTCTTCTTTGTTCAAAATCATCTGTTGCTTCTTCTTCCTCTTCAACAGCCGGACTTCCTGGGACTTTTCTCTGGACCCCATATAGTAACTCAACTGGTGATTTACCGTGTTTTAATGCACTCGCATTGATAGTGCTTAGCACATACGGTAACGCATCTTCCCACTTGTTCATTTCTTTCTCACAATAAACCCTAATGCTCTCATTAATCTTCTTTATGGCTGCTTCAGCCGCTCCATTGCAGAAATGGACATCTGGTGGGGCTACATGGAGCTCCCTTATTCCTAATTTATTTACAAAGCTCCGAAAGTCATCACTCGTAAAGTGTGACCCAGCGTCACAAATAAGTACCTCAGGCGTGACAATGTACGGTAGAATCTTTGTAAACGCTTTAATTGCATCCACTGTTCTACATCGTCTTGTAGGCACTGCATAAATGTGACTTGAAAAGAGGTCTACAACAACAAGGGCGTATTTGTTGCCTGCAGTTGACTTCACATATTCCACAAAATCACACGCCATCTTCTGGAAGGGACGGAGTGATTGAACAGGTTGTAATAAACCTGCTTTCGTCAATTTAGGTTTAAATTTGGAGCATTTTATACACGAAGCAACATAGTTGCGTGTATCTTTCTCCATTGTTTCCCAGTGGTATGTGCCCTTGATTAGTGTAAGTGTCTTGTGTACACCATAGTGGTTCCCAAAGATCGAGTCATGGCAAATTTTCAGGACACTTTTTCTTAGGGAATCTGGTACGCATATTCGCAGTATCAATTTCCTGTCATCTGATTTCCTCGATTTCCTTTCCCAGAATGCCCTACACAGCAGGCCGTCCCTCAGGGCATACCTGCTCTGTTCCTGTCCATCTTGAAGCGCTGTTATTACAGGCAGTAGGGCCTTATCTGCTTTTTGCTCTTCTTCCAACCTTTTGGACCATTCAGCTGGTGTGTCCTCTGGTAGTCCTGGGGGTTCAAATTCTCGTGCTTTCCTGGAGTCTTCAGCCTCTTGTCTCTTCCGCTGGCCTCGAGTTACGGCGTAAATACCTCCTCTTGGCTTTTTTCCTTCCGCTTGTGGTATGTAGTAAGAATCCTGGGACGGTTCATAAATAAGGTTGAACTTGTCAACAAAGTCTTGGCCTAGGATGAAAGACTGTTCGATTTCGGCGATCAGAAATGGGTGCCAATAGACTTTGCCGTGAATTTCAATCTTGTCGTGGCCTATGCCGCATATTGGTATACATTTGTTTGGAAAGATTTCAATTGTCCCACATAATATTGCTGTCCTCTTCGTCCAAATATTTGGTTGCATGATGGACCAGGGAGCCACCTTGTCAATTATTCCTTCCCTTTCTACTCCGTCAATAATTAATTTGGCTGGAACTGTGTCTTTTAACTGTGATATCTTTAATGGACTACGCCAATTTATTTTCTTCATGGCAATGAGGTCTTCCGGGTGAAAGTCACATCCGCATACATTGATTACCCCCTGTGTTTCCTCTTCTGTGGTAGTTCTGCCATGATTGTTATATTTCTTGTTTTCTTCTTTCTCTTCTCTTTGTCTTCTCTCTTCAAGATGTTTTGCTGTGACGGATTCGTCTTGTTTTGATCCCAATAATTCTATAGATTTCTGTTCCAGGCTTTTGAAAATTGTAGGATTTTTTGGTTCCTCATCTGGCAATTTCCAGGCATCGAATTCTTCATCAAGGGGGTCGTAGGATGGAATTGGATCCGGGGTTCGGCTATGGAAGTCTGGACATACCTGCTCTCTCCCCGGCTTGTACTTGATCTTATATTTGCCATGGAATTGAGATAAGTACAGCATTACTCTAGCTTGACGCGAGGAAGGGTGAGGTAAGGCGTGCAGGTGTTGCAAACCATTACAATCAGAGTGAATTTCAAATGACTTTACGGCGTGTAATTCCATTCTAAATTTTTGCAGGGTATAATACAATGCAAGGAGTTCTGCATCATGGGCCGACGCCTTCCTTTGTGACTTCGGAAACTGCTTGCTGTGGATCGCCACCGGGCGGAATTTTTTTGTTTTCGGACATTTTTGGAGCAGTACTGCGCCGCAACCATAGACAGGGGAACCATCTACCGTGACAATCGTTTCCCTATCAGGGTCGAAATGCAGTAGCGCTACGTTGTGGAGCAACATTTTGTGAAGCGTCTTGACAGCATTTTCTTGGTCCGGACCCCACACAAATTTTGCTGAAGGGTCTGCAGCATCCAACACAGGTTTGCTTATCTTGTGGAAATCTTTGACAAAAGTACGGTAGTGGCTAAAGTAGCAGAAAATTGATCTTGCCTGTGCCCTGGTTTTGGCAGTTAACAGCTTCTCCAGTTCACGAAATTTTCTTGGATCCGGATAGTACTCTTCTCCACTTGTGACATGTCCTAGAAAGGATATTTTTGGGTATGCAAACTTACATTTTTTTCTATTGATGCCAAAGTTTGCTTCTCTAAATTTGCCTAATACTCTCTCCAGACTATCTATGTGATTCTTGATGCCTCCTTCAGAGTAGACAATCGTGTCATCCACATAATTTATTGCACATTGGAAAAGGGTGTCTTTTAATGCTAAGGTCAGTGCAAAGCATAAAAATTGGCTGCTTATGGACAGACCCTGAGGCAATGATCTGTACCGGAAGAGTTGTCCTTTATGTTGAATCGTTAGAATGTGTCTGTCTTTCTCAGCTATCTCGAGTTGATGGAAAGAAGAGGAAAGGTCCAAGGTGCTAAAGTGGTCCTTTCCTTTCAGTTGAGCCAAAATGTGTGGAATCTTGGGCGGGGCATAATTTATATGTGCAAAGCATTCATTCAATTTCTTTGCTGATAAAACCAACCGATACTGCATTACTCCATTGTTGTCCGTTCCCTTCTCTACCAGGAAGAATGGAATCCTGTAGTTGGAGTGTGGAGCTGGTTCAAGGACTCTCTCGTCGAGCATCTTCCTGATAACTTCAGACGCTGCCTTATCCTGGACTGGGCTCAGGGAGTAATTATGCTGATAAATTACTTTGCCACTGTCTTTCAGGGGAAGATGAACCTTCATTATTGTTGTGGTCCGGAGAGGTTCATTTTCTCTCATGAAAACATCATTATTCTTCCTGAGTATTTCTCTAACTGCTTCTCTTTCGTCTTCTGGTAATTCTGGATTAACATCAAATTCTTCCTCTGCAGGCCCCTCATGGATGGCATATACGGCCTCTCCCACGTTTGGACTGGATCGCCTCCCCAGGATTTTCAGCAGTTCGTCCTGACATTCCACTTTTGGGGCCCTCACCTGGAGATCGGTCCGGAGGAATCCAAACCTCAAATCCGGCAGAACCACAACTTCTTTGTCCGAGACGTTCGTCACCCAGATGCAGCTGTCGTCAGTATCTACAAGCATGTCCCAGCTCACCAGGACTCCATCCAAAACTTCTCTGGGTTCAAAGTAGCTGCTTGTTCTCGGTGGCTTCGGGTTAAATTTAACTTTAATCTTCTTATCTTCTCCTGGTGCTACAATAACTTTCTTCTTGGCCACCACCTGGATTGGGCAGTCATGAAAGTCACTCTCGTCTTGAATGCAGGCACAGATGTTACTCACTTTACTTGTCTTTTCCACCCTGCTCAGGACAATCACTCCTTCTTGTGAGGGTACAGTGAACTGATTTCTATAAAAACAGACATTTGACTTAAATTTATCATGAAAGTCATTCCCCAGTAGGACTCTTAGTGCAGGGGCCTTCTGGTTATGGACTATCATGTCATGTTCAAATTTTTGGCCTTCTGCTTCAAAAATTATTTTGCACTCTCCCAAAAGTTGCAATTCCTCATCACTTGCTGACCATAGTCCATACCTGCTAGGTACCAGGGCCAAGCCCTGGACCAATTCTACTGATATCAGAGATTTGCTAGCAGCAGTATCGACTGTGACCTTCTGTTCATTTCCATTAATTATCATGTTGACCGAAAAAAGATTTGAGGTATTTGCCTTTGCCACAGAGTAGATATGCTGCACAATGCCATCTCGTTCAACATTCTTAGCCCTGTCTCCTCTTCTGTCCGCGTCCCCTCTCAGTGTCTGCTTATCTTCTAGAGGTTTTTTCTCTTCTTGGGGATTCTTTTGCGTTTCTTGCTGTCTTCTGGGGGTTTTCTTCTTATCTTCTCCCTCTTCTAAATTAAGGGTGGGGGTACCTGGTGCTAACAAACAGCCTACTTCTACTATTTTTCCTCTTGTCTTGACAGCAATTCTTCTAAAGAAATATTCGGCCCAGAGCCTTATCTCCGTTGCAGTTGGGACAAATTCTTGAGACCAAACAAAATTCTTGTAGTTTATGAAAGTACCAAACTTTTCCTGAATAGCATTCTTGTAACCTCTGTTCCAATTTCTCAGAAGCATCGTGAGCAATAGCCTCTTTAGTTCTTGTTCAGACCAGTCTTTGTTTTGGTATTTGCCCAGTTTAAATACAGTTATTTTTATATTTGTGCCATCGAAGACATCTGCTAACATAGGTTTTACTGTTAGTTCCCAAGACAGTTGATCAAGTCCAGTCGAAATTTTGGGCATAGATAATTCATGAATACCATACTTCACACAATAAGTTCTTAGAGCCTGGAGGGAGCACCAAAGGTCTTTGGGGTTGGGTTTCTGATAATATTTGGGTTTTGTGACAAGGTAGAAGATAAATCTCCCTTTGTCTCTCAACAGAGCCACATCTCCTGATGTTTTCCGCAGTTTTCTTAAATAATCTTGTCTCCCAAAGCGGTCACGGAATAATTTTGCTATCCCCGCCCCCATTTCGAAATCTGCTGATACTGCATGGACTAAATTTCTTGTTGGTTCGTCTATGGGGAGTCTTCCTTGTACTTCTTGTATCGATTCCATTTTCATGGCATGCTCGTCCCCAATTTTCAAAATGTTTCTGAGCTTTCTCACCCACGCCGTAATTCCTACCCTCATCCCCTTGTCGTCTTCACCCGTCGACCTCTCGGCCAACGGGACTTCTAGTTTTTTGGCTTGTCGCAATTGTAGCTAAGATGCCACGTTGAGTTACAATTATAGCATCTCTTTCTCTCTCTTGGTTGGTATGATGGTGGGGGCTGTTGCATGGGCATTTGTTGTGGCATTCCCTGCTGCATTGGCATGTTGGACAATGGGGTTTGTGGGTATCCCATTGTAGCCCACTGCTGAGTATTGTTGTCCTGTGGGTATGACATATGTTGCATTGGGGCAAACATTTGCTGTGGTGGAGAAGGCATGTATCCCATGGGAGCCATTTGTTGAGCTTGCTGTCGGCCGTAACCTTGCTGGTAGTATCCCTGCTGGCGGTCGTACTGTTGGAAGCCACCCCTTCCACGGTAGCCTCCCCTGAAACCACCCCCACCACCTTGGCCTTTCTGCTGGTTGCCTTTTTGCTGGTCCTCCAACGGCTTATCCCCCCTCTCCTCTTTCTTTTCTTCAAAACGTCTTTTGGTGGCTTGCTCTAATTGTACTATGTTAATGGACAAATTGTCCATTCTTTTCAGCACCTCTTCCATTGTAGCCTCACTTGAGTCCTTCTTCTTCTCTTGGGGTTCTTGTTTGTCTTCTTTCTTTGATTCCCACTCCCTCAACAGTTTTTGCAACTTCTTTTTGTCTCTCTCCTTGTGTTCTATCTCCTCGTCTGAGCTTGAAGAACTTTCGGAATCTGAGTCGTCTCTAGTCCCCTTCATTACCCTCATGCATTTTCTTTCGTCAGGGGCATCCCGAATGAGGTCCATTGCTAAGGGAATAATGTCCATAGGTTTCAAATCCTGCAAATCATCATTCTTCTTTCTTAGCACTTCCCTGTAGATTGACTTTGGCATTGCAAAAATTAACTTCTCCACAATAATATCATTGAGTTCCTGGGTATGCTGTTCGTCTGCGTCAGTCGACAAGACAATTTCTAGCATTCTCAGTAGGTACCGCTCCATAGATTCCTTTTTCTTTTTCTCTGCTTTGTACAGTTTCTTTTTGGCTTCCGATATTGTGGTATAGCTGTTGTAATGTGCTTTAAGGGTTTTGAGCACATATTTGTAGGAGGCCTTCTTGTTTCCTTGCAAGATTCCGTCTAGCCACTTCTTTGCATTTCCTTTTAAAGCAGACTTGAGGTGCGGTATCAAGTCGTCCTCCTCTAATTTGAAGTGTCCTTTATAACCCTCAAATCTTTCATAAAACTCTTTGAAACTCTCATCTGGATCTCCCCTAAACGTTGGTAATTTCCTTTCTCCTAACAGGATGGTTGTGGCACCCCCTGAGCCCGAACTCCCCCCTGTCATCTTGCTAATTAATGAAACTTTTAAGGGTGTGTGTACCACTTTCCCCACAAGGGGTGAGGTTGGTGTGTTCACTGTTTGAATCCTCTGGATGATTTTTTCTAGTCCTTCCTCAATTTCAGCTAGATCTGGTTTTTCCTGTACCTCTTGCTGCTCTGCAGAAAATGCTTGGTCTAACTCCACCTGCAGCGATATTCTCTCTTCAGATTGTTTGAGTGGTAGTGTAAATCCTGCCCGTTCAAATTCTAAATTCTGACTTCTCCACTTCTCTAGTAAAATTCCCTCTTCACTTTCTTCTATGGATTCTTGATTTTCTTCTTCTTGTTCTACCTCTTTTTCTTCTTTTTTTTCCTGTGGTGTCTTCACCGTAATTTCTTCATAGATAATAGAGCAATCAGGGTACTCTCCTTCTTCACTCCCCTCAGCCTTACTTTTCTGCCCTCTCTGCTCTCTGATCTTTTCCAAGATTTCGCTCGGGAATTGGCCCGCAAATGATTCTAAGATTATTAATGCAATGGTATGTTCTTCATATTTCAGTTTTCTTAAGCTCTGAACAAATTTTTTCAGAGGTGCTAAAGGTATTGGTGCCGTTTCAGGTGGGACCTCATTTTTAACATCTTCCTCCCGCAGCAAGATCTGGATGAACGCATCCGCCTGGTCTCCCCCGATGTCAAAAATTATAGCGTCTCTATTAGACCTCGTACTGAGCCTTTCCGGAATATAATTTATTTTTTCTAACAGCCTATTTATTAAGAATGATCCCTTCTCTAAGTTCCATTTGTCGCAATTTCTCAAAGCTACCCATACACAGTCTCCTCTCTCTATTTTAAATATTTCTTGGCTCAATTTCTGTTGGGCTTTAATCAGAGCACTATTTTTCTGTGTTGGAGAATACGCCATTAACCCTACCGGCGGCTACACATTTGGCCGATGCACCATGTTGGACCGTCCCCTCCTCCTCCATAATCTCACTGATGTTCTCCAACCATCGGGTATCTCACTCCTCAACAAATAACGACAAACGGTGCTCCCCTTTTGGCCGTAACTGGTATTTATTGGAACACATACATTTCAGAACACATGCTTCCACAAGGCGCCCTTAACCTAATCCTACCTGGCCTACCTGGACCTATACCCTTACTAAATCTGTTTTCATCGGATAACTAACTCTACCTATAGCCCCGGCAGCACCTTCCCGAATCGCTCTAACTCACCCGTCAGCATAGTAGAAGAGTCCAGGTATCTTCCAAGGTGTAGCACAACACACGGCACGATTTCATTCGATCACCCTTTCCAATCACCCACCCACACACCCGATCGTCTCAGCCCCTTCTCTCCATCCCTCCTCCCCTGCACTTCCCTTCCGGCTCCGGGCCCTTCCGCCACCATGCTTTCTCATACTAGTCTCATGGTAAGCCCCAGAAGGTGCTGCGCTCCAGCGGCTCGTCGCGGAACCCACTAGCCGTCCCGCGCGCCGTGACATCTGACACCACGAGTCAGCTGTGGGGCCCAGCCCGCCGCTGGACGCGCTAACAAAGTCTTCAAGGCCGTGATGGAGTTACTGGGAGTCCGCAAGACAAGAAACAACACCTCAGAGACCTCAGTCGAATGGCGCCGCGGAAAGGCTCATCCGCACGGTAACGGCTCATCTAGCTCTGGTTGTACAGGCCGCTCAGAAATCTTGGGATTTGCAGGTCCCTTTGGTAATGCTGAGTCTGCGAGTCGCCCCTCACTCCACTACGGGCGTCTCCCCGGCCATGATGCTGTTTGGGCGTCAGCTGGGCCTGCCTCCCGGCCTCGCGCGGGGCTACCCTCCTGGCACCGAGGCGCTCCCCACCCGCCTGGAGTAACCCTTCCTGGCTCCAGTCAGAGCTGCACCACCTCCACCACGAGACGCGGGACTACTCCGCTGCGGTAGCGCTTCGCCAGAAGGAGCGTTACGACCTGCGTGCCACCCGTCATGGCTACAAGGTCCACGACCTTGTCTGGCTGTTCGAGCCCCGGCGCCGAGTCGGCCGGGCTCCTAAGCTCGAATCCTGGTGGACGGGCCCCTGGACCGTCCTGGCCATCATCAACGACGTAACGGCCAGAATCCAACTGCTGGACAAGCCCAGGTCCCGCCCCCGGACCTTCCATGTGGATCGGCTGGCGCCTTTCCTGTCGGACACTCAGTTGAATCCTGAACTTTCTTAAGAGGGGGGATAGTGTTAGTGTTTGGGAATACCCTTGTCCTCGCGGCGCTACCCCGTGCCGGTGCTGCACTGGGGGCCTTCCCCGCGCATGCGCACATCCGCTGTATTGTCGCGTAGCAACGGCTAAGCCGGCCCCTGTTAGAGCTCCCTTGCCCTGCCTGAAGTAAAGACGTGCTCTCCTGAACGGTGCTCTCCTTTGCCTTCCCGCACACTTTCAATATGTGTTCAAATCATGACTTCTCACTGAAACAAATAGTAGAAAATTTATTTACTTTCATTTTACAGTTAAAAGGGCAAGTTACTGGATCCGTTCATGAGCCATTGGCACAAATTACTTGAACTGGTCACGAGTTACTCCAACTGGTGGCGAGTTACTCTAACTGGTCGCGAGTTACTCTAACTGGTCACGAGTTACTCCAACTGGTCACGAGTTACTCCAACTGGTCGCGACTTACTCCAACTGGTG
This sequence comes from Stenchaetothrips biformis, assembly GCA_030522485.1. Lineage (NCBI taxonomy): Eukaryota > Metazoa > Arthropoda > Insecta > Thysanoptera > Thripidae > Stenchaetothrips > Stenchaetothrips biformis. The sequence goes on along the minus strand of CM060098.1, from coordinate 15,426,220 downwards.
ACGAGTTATTCCAACTGGTCACAAGTTACTTGAACTGGTCACCAGTTTCCTGGCTAGGTCACAACAAACTGGTGCTCAAATTACACGGCATCGATGGAAATGAAGCTAAATCTTTTCTTTTTGTAGAAACAAGTAACAGAGACAATTGTTGTAAGTGATAAAAACTCTTTGTCTTGTCACCTTTCACTTATTAAGATGTTTACGATTGGCTTATTTCATAAATAATCTTGGAACGTAAAATATGACAAACGGATCCAGTTGAGGCTGTTTACGGAAAGGAAATAATCAACAAGATAAACACAAATCGCATATTATTTTCACATCTTGTGTAAAAATGATTAACAAGCTAAAGATCTTTTTCACAGTAAACAAACAGTAGTGTACCACTAACTACAGAATACCCTATGAATCTTGGTTTGCAACAAAATATGAGCATTAGTTAGGTATCGCATAAAAATGGCTCTGTTTATCTGGGATTCATTAGTTGAACTACTTAAAGATCCACTTGTTCTGACTGTGTATGTAGGCCTTTCATAAAAGACATTATTGTAGTGATCTGAAAATATTGGGATCATTTACATCTATGTAATTCTTATGTAAACTTTAAAATCCTGTGATTTTAGGCTATCGAATTATTTCAATTTTAAATAAATTTATCAGTAGCCTTGAAAATTTTGATTTTTCTTTTAGACCCATTGCAAAAACCTTGCAAATAATGGTAGGAAAATTTAAATGGGAAAACATAAAAAATCATGGCAAATTCTACTGAACCTCAAACGTATAAGGCAATAATGTATCACAGACTGTGATTCACAGTTCTGTTGACAAAGTATTACAGCTTTACATTTAAGAGCACTTCAGGTTATTGCAAAACTCTTAACAAGAACCGCTCATTTGTCCAGGTGCAGTTCTCTGTAGAGTACCTGTTTCGCCACAAACCAGGTTCACACTCAAGAAACCTGCAATTAACAAAGAATATCATGTGGAAACGCTCTTTATTTCACACCTGCATGCACTGAAGATGCTGTTGGTTTAGTAATGAAGTATGATGTGGAACAGACGAACCACTCACCTGCTTATGAGCCTAATGTAGTCTTTATTGAATGGAATTTGCATCTGAAACAACCACTTGCATTCTTTTCCTTGCACTTGTGGTTTTGAAAAAATTGAAAAAGGAAGAACCTGTATCAGCATTACTGTTTCCTGTAATGAAATACAAATAAGGATTCTGAAGACATCAAAACTTGAAAAACTTATTCATTAAAACCCATTATTAAATACAAAAAAAGGTATTGATGTAATGAACACTGCTTACCACTTGTAGAGGCAACAAAATATTCTATTTTCACTGAAGGGTAGAGCAACTCGAATTCTTCCATACTACTTATATAAGTAATCGTGCATTCACTCCCGAATGGATAAACATTGTGTGTACGTATTGCAGGTTTGGTACCACTTGGTCTGATGGGTAGGTCGCAGAGGAACAATTTAAATTGTCTGATGCCTATCATTTCTTTGAGATGTGAACACAGTGCAGCTCCTAAATGGTTTCAAGAAAAAAAAACACTTTGAAGAAATCAAGAGAGGGAAAAGCTACTTTTCAACATTATTCTTTATAAATGGGCCTAATCACCTAGTGTTGTGTGATATTGTCAGAAAAGGCAGAAGTTAATGACATGATTTTCCAGATGCTCCAATCTTGTGAATCAGGGTTGCAGTGCTGGGGGCCGCAGCGGGGGTGCTGGGTTGCCTGCGTTGCTCTGAGAGTGCTGAGGGCGGCCAGTCAGTTAGCGGATCCAGAGCCGGCCTTTCGGCGGGGGGGTGGGGGTGGGGGGGAGGGAAGAATGAATAGTTTGCACTGTTTTTGCCTACATTTTTTACAGCGGGCATAAGTTAGGGCTTTTTGCCTACTGTACAGCGGGCGCAACAAATTGTAGGGGCCATTGTTGGCCTACCTTTCATGGCGCGGCGTATCTAGGGGTCTCGGGGGGGGGGAGGGGGGGCCATAACCCACCTACCAAACATACCACAAAAAACCCCACCCAAAAAAACACCACTTTGTCCCCCCCCCCCCCCTGGTCATCCGCGCCTGGGTTCGTGGTGGGCGTGTGGTGGGGCTCCGGGGCCGGTCCTTAGATTCGTCTAGGCCGGCCATTAGTCTCGGCGTGACCTCCAGCGGCGTAAGTGTACGATTTTCGGTTTTCGGACGTGTTTTAAGGTTTTTACGGCCACACCGTTCGTGAGGTCTTATCGCTCGACCACGGATTACAGGTGAGCTTGTCTTAGTGGAGGCTTAGTGGCTACAAACACTGTACAGATACGCTTGTTTTTTCCCATTATTTTGTCTTGGAAGTACACGGCGCAGTTTTCGGGCCAATTTTCAGCCCAATCCAATAATTTTTGGAAATTTTTTTGTATATAAAACTGGCTGGCGTCCGAGGCTGGTTCATGGTCCGAGTTGCCCCTGCAAACAAAGTTTTCAACTCGATCCGACAAACGCGTGTGTGGCGCGCAATCGATGGTAGTATATGTCTCGCCACGCAGGAGGGCCCCGCAGGCCTCCGAGCCGCTACGAGCGCGACCTCCGCCGAGCCTTTAGCGGGCCCTTAAAGTGAGGAATAAAGGCCAGCTTCGTCAGTCGTCAGTCGTACTGCCGAATATGATCGCAGCCGTGGGGATTCTTGGGCCCTCGAGAGTGCTGGATGGTGCAATGATGGGACGAAAACAATTCTTTGTTTCCATAACAAGCTAGGGCCCGCCCCTCCGTCGAACCGAGTTGCCAGCTCCGCTTCGCTGCGCCCGGCAACTCGGTGGGTGTTCGAATGAGGGGCCGGCCCAGCTTGGCCTGCCGGCGGCCTTTCCTCGGGCCTTTGGCCCTCGCATCATCAGACCCAACTTGGCCAGTCGCAAGGACCGGGCCTTCGGCCCGCTCTCATCAAACACCCAGTCGAGCGGGTAAGGCAAAGTTATCGATGGTACCATCGTGACTTACGCACCGACCTGTCTATTCACAATATGCAAAAGTCCTTACACTTTTTACTCCAATTGTCCTTAGAATATGCCCATATCTTTTGTTCTCTTAGCCCTCATTCCGAAAATACTCATATTTGCCATGCGTAACTGCAACTCCTTGCATTGGAAGGCACAGCAGGAGCGCAAAACCGAGGCCGTCGCACTTTTTCACATAACTCATGAAGGCGGGCTCCTGGACCCCTCCTTCCGACCCCTCGTTGAAGAGGTCTTGCCAAGACCTTTCGAAAACTTAAGTAAAAATTTTCAGTCGGTCGACCCCCTTTTGTCAAGATCCTGATGTTGACTAATAGACGAAGTCGGGTCTCCTGGACCCCCTTTTCCGACCCCTCGTTGAAAAGGTCTTGCTGAGACCAATCGAAATCTGCAATGAAATTTTTTTAGTCGGTCCGACCCCTTTTGAAAGATCCTGATCTGGCACAACTTGTAAAAGCGGCCGATGGGGTCGGGACCAGGGCCATTCAATCTTGGTCTCGTCGCCCTGATTCCAAAAATACCCCTATGTGCCCTGCTAGCACCAATAATGGCGGAAATCCCCCTCCCGCTCATGTAATCCCTGATGCACCAGCAGCAGCCCTTGTGCGACCCGGACGGGATTTGCACCACCGGATTATTTGTTTGGACGGTACTCCTGAAGTACCCTCCAAATCTAGTCACTCCAGCTCAACTCCTTCCTTGTACACGAGCCGCCGAATATGATCGCCGTGGGGATTCTTGGGCCTCGAGGGTGCTGATGGTGCAATGATGGGACGAAAACAATCTTTGTTCCCATAAAAATCGGATACGACTCGCCAGGTGAGCACCTGCTGTCGGATTCGTCACATAAGAAGTGTCCGCGATGCGTTCTGTGCCTGACAGACATTCCGCATCCGCACAGCGGTACGCCTCTCTCCGTCTCGCTTGCACCTTTACACGGAAGGCTCCGCGAGTGCGAGAGAGACAGAGAGACGATAGACAAGTCCAAAATCGCTCAGCTGCGTCTCGTGCACCACTTCGGCCCCGTAGGAGACGCGCAAGACTGAAGCTATCACATTCAGAGTCTCGCATCGGCCGGATCGGCTGGGTCGGACGCTCCTGTGGTGTGGGAGAGAGACAGCACGCTCCGGTTCCGGCTCCGAGACCGAGGTGGACCGGCTTCGATTCCCGGCAGAAGCTGGCATTTTTGTCGATGTAAATGACCGTCTGCGATCTTGCAAAGTTAACCCGGAGCAACATTGAGGACCCTGAACGACTAGGTGACGATTGCAAATCTACCCCCCCCCCCCCCCAAAAAAAAATGTCCGCTGTGCCGGGAATCGAAGCTAGCTATCGGTTTTTGGCTAAACCGATGCCTCGGTTCGGTTCGGTTTCGGGAGCGTGCGGAGCCGAAGCGGCCCGAACCGATGCAAACCGGCCGATGAGAGACTCTGATCACATTCACGTAGCAGGGACGCCTGCGCTATTATAGGCCAAGGCCGAACCGTTGCACGCCGTGAGGCAGACGCGGGTTGCCTACTCTCAGGCTCCTTGCGGCCATGAACGAATCGTGTCACGAGGCGGTGTTGGCGGCCGTGCTGCTGCCGCACAGGTCTTGGAGGGACAACAGGGTGGTAAAAGAAAGTTATGGAAGCTACCGTGATGAACGCCGTGAAGGCCGCAGCGTGCAGCGCGCGCTGGCAAGAACCACGACCTTAGCCTTGATGGCTGCGAGCAGCGAGTGACGCGGTAGCGTGGCGGGGTGTACCACGGAGAGGGTCTTGGTGCTCACGACCAGCGAGCGTCTGCGAGGCTGATGGCCGCGACACAACGAAAGCGCCGTCATCTGCGATCGTAAGCAAGGCTCTCTCCAGGTGGCAACGTGCCAGGGGCGGCCACCCGCCTCGCAGACGTGTTTGGCGGGATGGCCTATCCGAAACTCCACAGGCGTTCCGGCCGGCACTTGCAGTCGTTGCGTGGACGTTTCGGGAAGCCGTAACGCAGACACAAGAGTGGTCCCCACCACCGACCACCGCCACCCCATGGTGTCAAACAAAACGCACAGCAACCCGAGCTCGTCAGAAACCCGATTTTCGGCCGGCCGCGCACGCCGGCTCCGGCCTGTGTCCCGCCGTGCGCAGATCGGGGGAACCGCGCCAGCCTCGGCTAGCGTAGAGTCTTAGATGTGTTAGAGAAACGCAGGGTGTGTCCCCTGGTCCGCCATCTTGAAACGAACCGGAGAAAGTTTTTCACTCATAGCTGCCAAACCCTTGAAGTTAGAAGGGTGTAGTAAGCGAGCCGATTGTAGGTCTCTGGCCAAGCTACGATCGGCTCGCTCACTATACCCCTCTAGCTTCAACGGGTTGGAAACTATGAGCGAAAAACCGCTCCGCCGATACGTTTTAAAATGGCGGACTTGGGGCAACCCTGCGTTTCTCTAACACATCTAGGACTCTAGGCTAGCGCAGGCCGGCCGGCGCGGCCAAAGTCCGGTAATCGGTGGCCTGCGCTGGCCGCCTCCCACTGGGCCGTGCAGTTCTCCATGGCTAGGCTGTGGTCTCCATCGACTAGCGTCAGGCCGCCGGAGCCGAACCCCTCCAATCGCCGTCCGTGTATTTTCAGCATTGTCTCACTGTCCAGTCCCGATCCCAAGGAGGCCTGCACAGGCCGCAGTCGGCCTCCGCGGCCGGTCTTAAATCGGGTTATTGACGAGCTCTGACGGCAACCAGCGCACCGGACGTGCGTGGAGCTGCGTGGCAAGTGCTGCAGCGGGGGTTTCCTAGAGCACTCAAAGCTGGCCCCCTGCCCAGTGGCTTGCTGAACTGCGTGAGGTGGTGCAGCGTTAGCAGCGTGGTGATCGCAAAGAACTGGTGAGCTGCTTGCCTCCATGGCCTCCAGGATGTTCTTGTGGCGCACCGCGCGCCCGGCACAGTAAGCTGGTGAGCTGCTTCCGAAAAGTATTGTGTCGTCCAGGATGCACTAAAGAGCGCACGGTACGGTGCTTCGGTGACTTCCCGGGGCACGGAAGCAAGGCCCCGTGCAGAGCGGAACCGCGGTGGGCCAGTTGCTGCCGAGCACGACGTCCACACCGCACATGGGACGTTGCTCTTGCCAGACCCCTCCTTAGCGGCTCACCGAACGGCAGGGTGGACGTAGTGTAGGTTTGGGTCGGTTTGGGTGACTTTCACACGAAGGTGGCCCTGTGCTGCCGTGTTGTGAGCGCGGGCGCGATGTATGACCGTGGCTGCGGCCTCTCCGCTGTCAGTTCGGTGTATGGCCGCTTCCGTCAGTCTAGTTTTGATGCAACACTGCAACAACCTCAGTGCTGACGGTGTTTGTGTGTGTGGGAGGGGGGGGGGGTGCCAACCAGCAGACAGACGGCCCGCTGCCCCATCCGCTCTGACCCGCGCCTTCACTGACTGCCACTTGGCAGTAGACGCTGGCAGACCAGCCCGCCGAACTTGGGTGCATTCGGCAGACGCGGGTGGCCTACGTCCAGGCGCCTTGCGGCCACGTAAAAAGAAACGCGTCGCGCCTCGGTATTGGCGGCCGAGCGGCCGGAGTGTGGCCTTGGCAGCGCAGCCCTGCTGCTGGCGCCCAGCTTTGGAACCATATTGACATAACTGGCCCACAGATAGTGGCCACCAGATACTTGTCACGAGACACCCAAATCTGTCACCACATACTGGTCACCAAGTACTAGAGACACTCAAATATGTCACCAGATACATCTGGTCACCAGATACATCTGGTCACCAGATACATCTGGTCACCAGATACATCTGGTCACCAGATACATCTGGTCACCAGATACATCTGGTCACCAGATACTAGTCAAGAGACACCCAAATCCGTCACCAGATACTGGTCACCAGGTACTGGTGCCGCACTTCCAGGGGACGGTGAGACACAAGGCACACTCTGTTTGCAGTGTCGTCGGCGCTCTGTTTTTCCGGAATGGACAGGATTTCTTGTTCACTCCTGTCCTTGTTCTCGCCTCACTAACGTTGACGTTGCACACTATCATCGTTGTCCCTGTCTGACCACGGCTTGGGTCCCCGTCGCGCCTTCGCCGATCTTCGTCAGTAGCGGCTCCGCGTTTTGATTTGCCTATGGGCCGCGGAAGAAATAATTACAACAGAAGCCTAACGTATCGAGTCAAATTATGAGACTTCACTCGGTCTACCTTTTCAAGCCTTTCTGCCGCAGGAAGAAACTCCACTCATCCTCAGCTTTCGTGGACGAACGAGAGCGTTCTTGTCACCACGGTCATGTGCCACGTGTCCTATTAACAAAAAAAAATTGTTTGGGGAACATTTTGTGGGGCGAGGCTAAATTTTAATGCTTGGCTACAAGAACGCGAAGAGTGTGCCTATGTGCGAATGACATTGTCCACCTGATCCTTTGCGTTCGGGCACTGTGGCTTGCGCTTCGGGCTGTTTCTTGCTTCCTCGAACGATTTGGGCAAGGCGAGCAGGTCGGGTGCCCTGCTTGCCCCCGTTTCGAGCGAGGCTACTACTAGGCCGCATAGTCTCCTTGTGGAGGCGCTCCAGGCTCCAGGGGGGGAGCGACGTGGAGGGCGGACTGGGGTCTGACTCGGGCACTGTCGAAAGCGCAGTCGGGCTGCAGTCCCTCGCCGCACTTCCTGTAAGCCGTACAACTCAGGGGCTTAAAGCAGAGAAACGATCCCCAATTCCAACGACCCGGAGCCCTGCCTGCAGCCTGAAGTCTACCGCAGTATAACCGATCTGATAGCATCACGAGAAAGCTTGATGCCGAACTCACGCTTCGAATCCTGCACGTGCCGCATCACACCCTCAAAAAAGGCACGCTCATTGTGAAGCGCCTCTTCTTCTGCCTTCAGGTCTGCAATTTTCCCCTGGAACACAGCGATAAGGTAACCCGTGCCCTTTTGTTTGCAACAGGCGTCTTGTTGGTGTCCCCGATTCACATGATATTGCTAACCATGACCTTCAAACCACTGGCGAGCAGCTTAAGCTTGAAATTCATGCCCCTCCTGATGTACACTTAGGCACTTAGGTCATAATTGCTCTACTATGAAGCTGCTGCAGAGCGTGGCGGCGCACACGTACCTTCAGCCAAACCAGGAGCGCAACTTCATCCAGTATCGTTGGTTCCGCCATTTGTCATCTGGAGGCAGCGGCGTGGCGGTGGCGGAGTACTGTGAACTAACAGTGGCGCACAGTGCCGCTTCTCATGGCAACAATGCTCTCATTATTGGATGCATTGGATGGGACTGTTCTGATCGGAGCGAGTGAGGCACCCCTCATAATAGTACAGTCACACATGGAGTGAAAGAGTAGCATTTTGGTCCGATAGCAGCAGACAGGTGCGGCTCTAGAGTCCCAGGGAACTCCCGTAATGGTCCCAAATGGTCTTAAACGTATCCTGAAAGTAAGCATGTAAAGCGACGGATTGTTAGAAGCGCTTCCAAAAGCCGTCTGTTATAGACGCAGTACCATGCCATGCAAGCGCTGGAGGTATGCAACCCGGGTCACGCAACCAACTGCGGCGGGCTGGCCTACCAACACATGCGTCTACTAGCGTGCCCCAGAAAGTTTCCGTTGCAGCTTGCAGAACTGCTTCGCGCATTGCTTCACTTGCCGTACGTGTTAAAGCCGTTTGGGTCGAGGGGTGGGGGACTTTTTTTTGGGGGGGAAACACTCTTTTGTCTGAACTTTGTACCGCGTGTGTTTCTGCAAACACCTGGCCGTCGGAAGCCCTCGCGTCGCGGAAGCACCGCCACGCTACTCTATACACTGTACTTCGCGACTGCAGCATCGGCAGAGCAGGCCACGCCGCTCACGCAAGCCGTCAACAGCCACCCGATAGGTGTGTGCACAACGATCACGGTTGCGCCAAGCTACTCGCATGCATCGCGATGGTGCAATGAGGACATCCTAGAGCACACAATGCTGTCCCCGCCGCCTAGCTGCACGCCGTGCCGAGCTCGCGGTGAGCCACAAGGATGCATCGTGGGTGAGCCGGGTGGCAGCACGGCCGTGCCGCCCGGCCACAGCTGGGGGTGGCCAGGGCCTTGTCGTCCTCCAAGAGTTGGAAGCCGGCAGCACAGCCACGGCCGCCAACGCCGCGGCGTGACGCGGTTCGTTGGTCGTGTCCGCAAGGCGCCTGGAGGTAGGCAACCCACGTCTACTTATGCACACGTGCGGCGGGCTGGCCTACCAACGCAACGGTTACGTGAATGTGACAGCTGCAATCCAGCGCGTCCCCGACGAGGCCGAAGCGGTGCATGAGGCGCAGCAGAGCGATTTCGAACTTCTATTCGTCTCTCATGGAGCCTTCCGTGTATCCGTCCAAGTGAGACGGAGAGACGAAACGATGTGCGGAATCTGTCTGTGTGCTTAGAAAGGGACCTGGTTGACCTGGTTGAGGACTGGCCCCCTCACTCCGCACCAGTCCTGAGGTTGCTGCAGTTTTGCACCAGAACAGGTCAGACTTCTCGAAAGCGCTCCTAAATGATGGCGCCGACGAAGTCCTTACGGTCTTGTCGTCCAGCACGGCGGCTCAGAAAGGGCGTGGAAGACGTGCATGAGGTAGTGCATGCTGTAGTTAAATGCTGGCTCGCCGCGCGTGCCTGCTCGCCGTGCTGGGCGTACGGTGCGCCAGAAGGACATCCTGCAGGACACGAAGCTCCCTAGCAGCTGCTCACCAGCTCTTTGGGAGCACTAGGCTGTCAACGCTGCACAACCTCGCGCTGCTGACAAGCCGCTGTGCAGGGTGTGCGAATTGTTCGAAATCGAATCGAATCGAATCGAATCTGCGTAGTTTCGAATCGATTCGCTCACGGAATCGTCGGTTCGATACCGAAATATTCGAAAAATCGAATCAACGCGTTTCGTCCTCGAATCGACCGATCCTTCGCTCCTCCATTCACCCAAATAAATTGTCTTGGGACCAATTTATTTTCCTAGATTGTCATAAATACATGCCAAGTAGGCATTACATGACATTTAATACAAGCATAAAAATATGGCAATATTCGGATTCGATTCGAAAATTTTATGAAGATATTCGGATTCGATTCGATTCGGAAAAAAATTGCGGATTCGATTCGATTCGATTCGGGTCATTTTCAACCAGATTCGATTCGATTCGATTCGAAAACAAAATTCACGATTCGCACACCCCTAGTCCGCAGGCGCTCGTCCGCTCCGCACCGCCCGCCACGCTCCGCCAGGGCCGAAAGGTAAGGCGAGGAGTTGAGGAAAGCCAGCGCTACGGCGGGGAGCATGCCAAGAGGGGCTGCAGGGTGTTGCTGTACGGACGGCTAACCCTCCGGTGGGGTAGAACTATCCTTGAGAAGTAAAGCTACCCCTTTCCGGGGGCTGCACGGTGCTTAACCGCCAGGGGTTGCGCGCATCCACCGCGAAGGACAAACAAAATGAATTGCAATAACCATTTTCACCTAATAATTTTGGATATTTTATAGTAGAAATCATGCCGCTAGGAAGACAATGGTTGAGGAAAATGCCAGATTGGGGATATTGCCTTCAAATAAAACTAATGGCGCGACGTGAGCCAGTGACAGAAAACCGCGCAATAGTGCGGCAGGTGCAGAAAATGAATGCGTTCAAAGGCACTTGTTTCTATGACATTAGACAGTCACTGCGTGCGTATCAGTGTGGCCACCTCGATGGCCCGAAATTGCTGTTCGAAAACTGCCCCTTGCACTTTAAAATCAGGGGAATTTCGTAAAGAGAGAAGCAAGAAGTACGATCGACAGGCGGTTTTAATTCAACCAAAAGCGATTTTCACTAATCTTCATTTCTAATTGTGCTAAGCCGCGTATTCTTGGTCTTTTAAGTGGCAACACTGAAGCTGCTCATGACTCGCCACTTGTAATTTCTTCCCTTTTTGTAGTTAGCTGCAACTCTTTTCAACTCTGTTTTTGATTTTATTCTCGATACCAATTTTGGAGATTTATCTTTGATCTTCCTCGTGGATCTATGTTGTTTTTTTTTAAACAGACCGACGCTTCATTGAATCTGGCGGTGTCTTCCTCACTCCTACCCTCTCCCTCCGCCATTGCGCTAGTGATTTTGCCAGGACACTGACAGGCTATTTCCCACCGCGCCTTGAGCAGTGCTAGCGCCAACTCTTCTTTGTTGACTGAAAACCTCTTTTTGGTGAGTTACTTTCTTTCCGTCGATCCTTTACAAAGTCAGATAATTACTGCTTCCTAGCATTGTAACCATTTGGTGCTGGTCTCAACTTTCTGGAACTGACAAGATACGACTCACCGTCCAAGGTTGAATGGCGTTGCAACTTTCAATCCACATATCAAGATCAAGTTTCCATATCAAGATCAAGTCCCCAATAAATTTACATTAAACATAATTTAAAATCTATATTCCTTCGAAAGTAACAGTGTCTGTGGATGTTTTAATGTCCTCTTTTAAGGTTAGAGACATCCAAACAGCCCTTCTGAATTGGAAGGAGCCGTCACTGTTTTTGTCCGAACGCACATTCTTAATTATCCGCGTTTTTCAGGAATGGATCAGCAGGGTGGTGAGGAGGATCCACCAGTTGCGGCAGCAGCCGCTCCTGCCGCGAACGAGCCACGTCGTGAGGTTCAGCAACAGCCAATGCCCATGGCTTCAGTGGCATTCCCACCTTGGCCACAAGCACAGGCTATGGCTGGGCAGCACCAAGGATGGAACAATCAGTACAATTGGAACTCAGCACCGCCACAGCAGCATTGGGGAGGACCTGTCTATGCAGGCATCAACTTCGGACAGCAACCAGTCAACTTTTACAACCCTTCTGCCCACGCTACTCCTCCAGCAGCACCATTCTCCTCTCCACAACCTTTTAAGCAAGGTAAATATGCCAGTGAACATCACAATGATAAGATCTCATCCTTGCCCTTCCGCAACGCTTATGCGAACTTCTGTGTGATTTCTGCGTAACAGCTGCTCCAGTGAAGAAAGGGCGTGGTCGTCCTAGGAAGAGAAAGTCTGAGGATGACCCTGACTTTGTTCCCCCACCTGAAGCAAGCCAAAATGTGCAGCCATCATTGAACATCCCTGCACGATCCGTTGATGATGTTTCCATTGCACAAGAACCGGTGGATGCGTGCTGCAACTGCGAATTTTGGACTGGGAGGTACATACTTAAGCCTTGTTTTCACTATGCTTTTTGCATTGAATGTATTGAATTTGACTTTAAGGATGGGAATGGCAAGCCGGTATGTCCAGCTTGTGACACTCCCATTGAAGAGTACCATGAAGGTTTCAAAAAGAAACATAATTATGTTGGTTCCGACGATGAGTATGATTAAGTGTTCCCTACGAAGTACTTAGTATAAGGTTGCTGTTTCATTTTGTGCTTAAATTTTACTTTCTGAGTAGGTCTATAATGTTTCCACTCCATATATTTCAGTAGTAAATGGTCATGTTGTATCATGCATTGCTTTGCGATTTTAAGCATAATGAAACTACTTGGACCACTTTTTGATATATATTTTACGACTTTAACTACTTATTAGTTGTAGCACCCCTTGTGGCTTGTACTGCTTTTAGCATGTAATTTCATATACATAGTTTTACTTTGTTGTATCACGTTTTATGCTGCAGTATGTTGATATTTTATGGTCAAGAAGACTTTTTCAGGAGTGTTTGTTGATCTGTCAAAGCCCAATTTAGGCAATTTGTCTCCCTGAAAGACCTATACTTTTTCTCATAGCTGGTTTTTTTATGAATAAAAATATTAAAAATTTATTGTACATTTTGCTGATTCCTACCACATCCCAAAAGATGGTTCACTCTTGGTTGGGCATAGTAGTTGTCTTTGATATATTTAATAACTTTGGCAAGTTAAAAGTTTTCTCAAGTCTTTGAATGCAAATTTTAGAGGATTGTTCAATCTCTTGCTTAAAGGAGGAACCCTATTCAAAAAATGGCCAAAATCAACAACAAACTAGTCTTTTTAATGGGGATAGATTAAAATGAGCATTGAAGTTTTCATATTCATGGCTTTTAACCTTCATGTTAAGTTTCTAATTACTTAATCAATTATCATTTTGAAAGAATCTAAGTCAAAGGTCACTTGTTCCAAAAACTGATACGGTTCACTTTACAACAATCGACAACATTTTTTGCTGGTTCAGACTGACATGAGTCTGAGTCGTCTTGCTTGGATTTTATTCATTAATGTCTGCTGGACAATTTTTAGTGAGGATTACTCAATATCAACCCTACTGTTGTGTACAGGCACAAACTTTCCAGCATAAAGCAGGAGTTCAATTTGAAAATTTTTTTGTAGGAAACATCTTTAGAAGAAACCAAAAAAAATTGAAGTCTTCAGTTCCAATGAAAGACACAGGAAGAATTTTTGGTGACGCCCTAAGAAACACTGAAATGGGACTTTTATCAGAAACAAATACATATTTTTGGTTGAATTCCATTCATTGAACTCGCCAAACCGGGCGTAATAAATGGCAATGGTTTCAACTTTAGGGCATCTTTCAAAGGCTACTGGCAAGATTCACAAACGCTTTCATCACACATTGTAACGATGGATAGAATATTGGCCCCAAAAGGGGTTCCCCGATGCATGATTTTCACTTTGAGAAGGCTTAAAAATTTCAAATTATCAAAATTAATTTTCAATTATTGCATTTTATTTTATTTGGCTACATTACATTGATGGACACTCATTACTGGAACTTAAAACTAGCTAGATGAATGAACGAAAACTGAAGCTGACTCTGTTAGGTAGTCGACTAAACAAGCAACACAAAGAATAAAAAGATTCTGGGACTAACTTTTTAGGTTCATCAATGACTTGAAAATGCAACTGACAATTATTTGGGAAAAATGTGCGGTCTTGTGTATAACCGCCAAACGTGCACCCACATACTTCAGTCCAGTAGAAGTGATATGTGTGCCTGGTTCTGGACGTCAAGGACTGAAGAGGCCAATGTACTTCAAAGATTATATCATTTTTAGTCATAAAAATAAATATGGACAGCTACAAATTTCAAAAGGTTAATCATGGCACTCTGATTAGAAAATAATGAATAATTAAATCATCCGTTAAGTAGCTAGGTAAGATTACACAAACATGAGGTTGCTACATTGGGACTGACATCGTTATAGAAAAGGCTTCATTTAGTCTTGCTTCTATTTATCTCAGTCAGGTGACCTCTATTCTCTATTCTTCTTCTTAGATTAATTAACGGCTTCTCTAGTCTCCTTGTTAGACTAATTAAATATGAAGTCATATGGTGCTTTCAGAGACTGTGAGGCTTCAATGAGGAATGTTACCACATTGATATTGTTTCGTAAGTAGCTTTCTGTGAGATTGCGGATTCTTGCATCATTCCTTAATGTTTTTAGTTGTTGTGGTCTGCTTGCAAGCCTCCCTCGCTGAAGAGCATGTAGATCTACCATTGTCTGATCTTCAAGCCTTTTAAAGGCACCTAAAAGCAAAAACCCAAAACACAAAAAAACTGTTTAAATTACAGCTTGTGTATGCCGTGCAAAAAATTGTCTCAAAAAGAAAATGTAGTACTGCTTCATCACAATTTTTATTCTTAAAATGGAAACCACTTTAGGCTAATTCTTTTGAATTTAATTTTGACCTCACTAAAGCATACATGTTCACTTGGTTTATGCCTGGGATATAATTAGTTATCTAGTGAAGTACTGACCTATTAGAGACCACACATTAGGGCCATTTTCTTTCACCTCTATTGCCAATGCAGAGTGAACACTTTCCGACACATTATTGGTGCGATCCTCTTCACCATAAACAGACAAGTAAGCCACTGCTGGAGCCCATTGTCTATTCAGGTAAGTAAATAGATCACGGACAAGTGGGTTTTGCATTGCTCCCATTATCCGAGCCCAATGGCCAATGGCATAGAGACCATAGATGATATGATCTGAGGGCAGCAGGGGTAAAACAGCACAGCACTTGACAGTTGTGTTTATTGCCCATGACTGCTGCATAGGCAAGTGCAGACCTAATGTTCTTGCATTTCGGAAGACGTCCTGTGTGGAAAAAAATGTTTTAATTATGGTGCATCTTTATTTGCAGTTTGTCTTCTATCAATTATTGAGAAGGTAACTCACCACTGCATAATGGAATAAACATGTTGTAATGTGTGCATAAGGAAATGCATACATCCATGCAAGGACTTGAGCCAGCTCATGGTCAGTCATTATAGTATGAGGATTCCATTCAGGCATAATTGTCTTCAAGAAATTGAAGAGGGTAACATAGGCCTCAGTGGTACGACGCTGCATAAGAACTCGTGCACAGGTGACGATCTTAATCAAACACAAATAAAACGATTTGAACCAGCGCACCGATACGGAATGAAAACTGCAGTGTGAATCATTCCATTTGTACTCACATGCTTGGATGAAGTTTGTTCATTATACCAAACACAAGAAATGACAAACATTTGTATGGAATGTGGTTTCTTGGGTCTCTTCTTGAAAGTTCCATCAGCAAAAGTCTAGAAGCATGGACAAAGGTAAATCAATGTTGTTAAAATTTGAAAATATGCACAAAAATATTAATGACTTGACTAAAAAAATTGTCATACCTTTGATGCCTGCCTCAAAAATGAGGCTTGTCGTTGGGACATGAAGACAACCGAAAACGTTCCTGCTCCAAGGTCTCCACAAGCCCCAGCGAATATGTTGTCCATACCATCGATGGTGGCGGAGACATTGACAAACTGAGGGTTGCTCAGATCTAATGCCAGCTGGTGTAAGGTGGCAGGTATTTCCGGAAGAAACCTCATCCGTTCATCCCTCATAGCAGTTCTCATTCTTGATAAAGTCAGCCTTGAGCGTGCCTCCATTGAAAAACGTCCACTACAAAATAAAATTAAAAATACATTGCAAGTACACAATCTTTGGTATGTTCGAAAACATTATTATTTGAAGCTGTACTAAACACAAACCCTATTCCAACATTGCGAATGATCAATGAAAATGGTTGTGGATCTCCACTGGAAACAGCATTGATTAAGGACTGTCGCAAGAATCTTTCCTCCACATGCCATGGGTCCGGTGCATGTGTGTGAAGTCTTGTGCACTCAAAGTATGATCCGTCTCTTGACATGATTGCTAAGCCCCAACAAGGAGCTCTGTTACTTCTCCGTTTAGTGCACCTCAGTGTTATGAATGGATTTTCGGGACGATCTTCATCATGGTGCTTATGGTAGAAATACCCGTCATTACAGTGAAAAATTACACTGTCATCTCTCTGTCCTTGAAGGAAGGATACTCTTCCAACGGTCCACTGCATTCTTCACCGTTACTCTGAAAGAAAAGACGTTATTTATAATGCCGAGTGGCCCAGTGGGACTACCGTCTTGCGTCTGTCGCGTCTAGTAATTTATTTAACAAAAGACGTAAGATATGGTCCTTACTGTTGCTGTGACATACCTTGATTAAATTCTATACCACCACCACTTAAATACTTTGGTAAAATGAGACTTGACGGACGTGGGAACGACACTCGTCTCGTTAATTGTAGATCAACATCGTCCCGAAATTAACCTCTCAAAGTGTAGGTAGCCTAGATTACTCCTAGGCACTGAAGTCTTTCTTGGAATAATAGATTGCTTTAAGTTATTTCCTTTGAAAACGTGTGTCTTTCTCAGAACTAATCTAGAAAACTGAAAAGGTAAACAGCAATCAAGCTGCCCTCAAGCTGCAGTAGCTGCAAAAGTAAATAAAACAAACACTGCCTCTGGCATGAGAATTTGTGGTTGAAGATGGCGCTGCAGTGGCGTGACAACGCGAGAGCGCAGCACCATCGCACCATATAGGTGGCGACGGAGCAGCGCCATTTTCGAAATAGGTGGCTTGTTTTCTCTATGATTATTGTACTTTTGCTAGATTCTATTGTTTGTTTGGCTTTGACTTTATTCTCTATGGAAGCTATGGACACCTATGAGCTCGAATGAGCGTGGTTTTAGCAATTCTGATTCGTTAAATATAATATTTAGCCATTTTCCTCTCCTCCCGGTGTCAGTGCTTGGAGCAGACGCCACCGGAGGCATGGTGTCGACCACCATCACGCTGACGTAGGTTAGGTTTAGACGTTCTTTCTCATTCTTAGACTTTAGAGAGGCATGCTGGTACGAGACAGCGAACGGCTTTTCCTTTTTAGAAGTCAAACCCATTTTATTCACACAAAAGCGCAATATATGAATAAAAGGCACAAAATCTGAGAGCTCCAATTTGAAAAACCCGCTGCTCCGTCGCCACCTATGCTAGTTCCAGCTCGGCCACCAGAGGTCTCTGACTTTAGTTTGCGGACGCGGATTCAGGATTTGAGACGTTTTAGTAGGAAATGAAAGGTGTGGGTTTTTAAGGTCTTTCATTCGTCTTTTGATGAATAATGTGCTGACAGATGTCAGTATGTATGTAAACGAGGATGTGTTTGGTAATAATTATACTTGAGATTGTTTCTACTGATTTATGTTCCCTTTCAATAATTTGCACAAATACCACTTGAACTGGGTTTTCCCCACTTATCCTGGAGTCAATATGACCTAACATTAATCTCCACCAATCACCAGTTGTTTGCTTCAATGGTAAATCATCCCCACGAAACCTTTTATTTGCAAAGTTCTGAAATGCTTGTGGGATGTGATGGAGATTGAGACAATTCAGATTGATGATGAAATATCGTTTATTCGAATAAAACACAGAATTAGACAAGCGTCAAATAACTCTTCAGGTTAGAAAAGAGAACGAATGAATACAAGTGCCTACATGAGAGAAGTTCCAGCCAGATTTCTCAGAAAGACAAATTGGGTCAAATTCAGATTTGACAGATTGACAAACAATGCTAGAAAATTCTTTATACCAATAAAAATAATAAAAAGTGATAAAACACAGTAAAGGAATAAAACAAAATTGCATGCTCCATTTCAGCACAAGTCACAAACAGAAGATAGGATTAATGTATAGATATGATTTCTAAAATAGCTACCAAAGCGCGTACCAAATGTTTTCACTTAATTTGAAGTTGTATAGATATGATTTCTAAATTAGCTACCAAAGCACGCACCAAATATTTCCACTTAATTTGAAGTTGCAAGACATTGATTTAAATTGGCCACTGGCCTTTTACCATTTGACCATTTACCAGAGACCATAAAGTAGGCATTTCCAACTGTGTACAACCATCTTTAAAAATGGCCTTTAAAGAATGGAATTATTAGAGAGAGCACCTGACACCCTCTGCGACACACTCCACTGGAGTTTGGCAGAATGGACACTTCATCGTGCCATTCACAACAAACAATTCAATACAATTGATGCAAAATGAATAGTGGTTACATGGCTCAAGTATGTACCTTCCCGTCCAATAATCACACTTACAACATGCGTCGTTCCCATCTAGCTGCTGTGCAATGGAAACATCATCAACGGATCGTGCAGGGATGTTCAATGATGGCTGCACATTTTGGCTTGCTTCAGGTGGGGGAACAAAGTCAGGGTCATCCTCAGACTTTCTCTTCCTAGGACGACCACGCCCTTTCTTCACTGGAGCAGCTGTTACGCAGAAATCACACAGAAGTTCGCATAAGCGTTGCGGAAGGGCAAGGATGAGATCTTATCATTGTGATGTTCACTGGCATATTTACCTTGCTTAAAAGGTTGTGGAGAGGAGAATGGTGCTGCTGGAGGAGTAGCGTGGGCAGAAGGGTTGTAAAAGTTGACTGGTTGCTGTCCGAAGTTGATGCCTGCATAGGCAGGTCCTCCCCAATGCTGCTGTGGCGGTGCTGAGTTCCAATTGTACTGATTGTTCCATCCTTGGTGCTGCCCAGCCATAGCCTGTGCTTGTGGCCAAGGTGGGAATGCCACTGAAGCCATGGGCATTGGCTGTTGCTGAACCTCACGACGTGGCTCGTTCGCGGCAGGAGCGGCTGCTGCCGCAACTGGTGGATCCTCCTCACCACCCTGCTGATCCATTCCTGAAAAACGCGGATAATTAAGAATGTGCGTTCGGACAAAAACAGTGACGGCTCCTTCCAATTCAGAAGGGCTGTTTGGATGTCTCTAACCTTAAAAG
This sequence comes from Stenchaetothrips biformis, assembly GCA_030522485.1. Lineage (NCBI taxonomy): Eukaryota > Metazoa > Arthropoda > Insecta > Thysanoptera > Thripidae > Stenchaetothrips > Stenchaetothrips biformis. The sequence goes on along the minus strand of CM060098.1, from coordinate 15,407,143 downwards.
AGGACATTAAAACATCCACAGACACTGTTACTTTCGAAGGAATATAGATTTTAAATTATGTTTAATGTAAATTTATTGGGGACTTGATCTTGATATGGAAACTTGATCTTGATATGTGGATTGAAAGTTGCAACGCCATTCAACCTTGGACGGTGAGTCGTATCTTGTCAGTTCCAGAAAGTTGAGACCAGCACCAAATGGTTACAATGCTAGGAAGCAGTAATTATCTGACTTTATAAAGGATCGACGGAAAGAAAGTAACTCACCAAAAAGAGGTTTTCAGTCAACAAAGAAGAGTTGGCGCTAGCACTGCTCAAGGCGCGGTGGGAAATAGCCTGTCAGTGTCCTGGCAAAATCACTAGCGCAATGGCGGAGGGAGAGGGTAGGAGTGTGGAAGACACCGCCAGATTCAATGAAGCGTCGGTCTGTTTAAAAAAAAACAACATAGATCCACGAGGAAGATCAAAGATAAATCTCCAAAATTGGTATCGAGAATAAAATCAAAAACAGAGTTGAAAAGAGTTGCAGCTAACTACAAAAAGGGAAGAAATTACAAGTGGCGAGTCATGAGCAGCTTCAGTGTTGCCACTTAAAAGACCAAGAATACGCGGCTTAGCACAATTAGAAATGAAGATAAGTGAAAATCGCTTTTGGTTGAATTAAAACCGCCTGTCGATCGTACTTCTTGCTTCTCTCTTTACGAAATTCCCCTGATTTTAAAGTGCAAGGGGCAGTTTTTGAACAGCAATTTCGGGCCATCGAGGTGGCCACACTGATGTCACATTTCCCACCAGCTCACGGTCGCCTCGAGCAGTGCCAGCGCCAACTTTTCTTTGTTAACTGTGGAAACTTTTTGCGGTAAGTTTCTTTCTTTCCATCGATCCTTTACAAAATCAGATAACTCCTGCCTCCTAGCGTTGTAACCATTTGGTGGTGGTCTCAACTTTCTGGAACTGAAACGATACGTCTCTCCGTCCAAGGTTAATTGGCGTTGCAGCTTTTAATCCCCATATCAAGATCAAGTTTGCATATCAAGATAAAGTTCCCATATCAAGATCAAGTCCCCAGTAAATTTCCATTAATCATAATTTAAAATCAATATTCCTTCGAAAGTAACAGTGTCTGTGTATGTTGTAATGTCCTCTTTTAAGGTTAGAGACATCCAAACAGCCCTTCTGAATTGGAAGGACCCGTCACTGTTTTTGTCCGAACGCACATTCTTAATTATCCGCGTTTTTCAGGAATGGATCAGCAGGGTGGTGAGGAGGATCCACCAGTTGCGGCAGCAGCCGCTCCTGCCGCGAACATTCCTGCACGATCCGCTGAAGATGAGTCCGTTGCACAAGACCCGATGGATGCGTGCTGCAACTGCGGATTTTGGACTGGGAGGTACATACTGAAGCCTTGTTTTCACTTGTCCTTTTGCATCAATTGTATTGAATCGTTTGTTGTGAATGGCATGATACGTTGTCCAATCTGCCAAACCCTAGTGGAGAGTTTTGCACAGCATGTCAGGTGCTCTCTCTAATAATTGGTGTCTTTAAAGGCCATGTTTAAAGATGGTTGTACTCTGTTAGCAATGCGTACTTAATGGTAAAGGTGAAATGGTCAATGGTGAATTGAAATCATTGATTAGCAACTTCAAATTAAGTTAAAAACTTGGAACGCACTTTGATAGCTCATTTAGAAATCATATCTATACATAATTCCTATCATCTGTTTGACTTGGGCTGAAATGGAGCATGCAATTATGTTTTATTCCTCACTGTGTTTTATCACATTTTATTATTTTTATTGGTATAAAGAATTTTCTAGCATTGTTTGTCAATCTGTCAAATCTGAATTTAACCCCATTTGTCTTTCTGAGAAATCTGGAACTTCTCTCATGTAGGCACTTGTATTCATTCGTTCTCTTTTCTAACCTGAAGAGTTATTTGACATTTGTCTAATTCTGTGTTTTATTCGAATAAACGATATTTCATCATCATTCTGAATTGTCTCAATCTCCATCACATCCCACAAGCTGAATCCCTTTCGTTGTCTTTGGTTAATTTCAGAACTTTGCAAATAAAAGGTTTCGTGGGGATGATTTACCATTGAAGCAAACAACTGGTGATTGGTGGAGAGTAATGTTAGGTCATATTGACTCCAGGAAAAGTGGGGAAAACCCAGTTCAAGTGGTATTTGTGCAAATTTTTGAAAGGGAATATAAATCAGTTGAAACAATCTCAAGTATAATTATTACCAAACACATCCTCGTTTACATACATACTGACATCTGTCAGCACATTATTCATCAAAAGACGAATGAAAGACCTTAAAAACCCACCTTTCATTTCCTACTAAAACGTCTCAAATCCTGAATAAACGCCTCTCCAGCGCCACCTTCAACCACAAATTCTCATGCCAGAGGCAGTGTTTGTTTTATTTCGTTTTGCAGCTATTGCAGCTTGAGGGCAGCCTGATTGCTGTTTACCATATCAATCTTTGCAATAACTGAATATATGTTTTTTAACTTAGTTATTTCAATTTATTTTCTAGGAAAAATTTATGCCCAGGGATGCCTCATCCGGGCCAATTTTACATGCATTCATAAAATGTTAGATAAATATGTAACAAACTAAAGTAAATACATAGACCAAATGCAAAAAAAATGAATTCAGGGATGTTAGGGAACTTTTTACTTGGCCAAGAGGGTCCATACGGTCCCCTCTCTCCACAATTGCGCTCACAAGCTATCCGACACCGTCATAAGATGCCACCTGAGCACGAGTTTCCCTCTTTCAGTCACGGGGTACTACCTGGATATTTTATGCCTCGGTCACAAAGTACCCCTCTCGGTCTCGAGATACTGGCTCGGCACGAGTTACCTACATTGGTCACGAAGTACTTCTTTTGGTCACGAGGTACTTCTTTTGGTCACGAGGTACTTTCTTTGTCTTTTGGAGTGAATCCTGTGCCGTTGTTGCCCAGTTAACCACTTTACTATGCCAGCAGCAGTTCTCTTTCATTCTATTATACATGAGTTTAAGGTTTAGAAGTGAGTGTTTACCATGTAAAATTAAAATTGGACAAACAAAATCAAATGCAATTATTGAATATTGCTTTCACTCTGGTTATTTATAATCCATTTCAAAGTAACCATCGCTGCAGAGACAACCTTTTTTTAGCATGGCAGCTGCAATTAAGCGAATATTACAGTCATCCTCTGTGTAATGAATGTGCTACACTGTTAATTTCGAAATTCATCAATCATTGATGTGAGGGCACGTTCCTTACTTGGCAGGTTCTAAAATAAATTCATGATATCTACTTGCTCCAAAAGCGAGGGAACTACCTTGGGGATAAGATAGCAATCGACACAATTAAGAATGATAGACATTGTTTATTTATAGAAAGAAAAACTCTATACAAGTGTCAAATAACATAACACAGACAAGAAAAGATATATAACATACACTCCAGCCTACAACACTGTGATAGAACACAGTAAAGAAACAAAAAATAAAACTTACATGCTGAACAGTCTTACAAGTGAAAAACTGGGCAAGAACTATTAAACCCTCCTTCACTCAGACTTATATGTGACTATGAAACACAAACAAGTTTGTGATTAAGTCAGTAAAGGTAAAGAATGTCACTAGTTGTTCATATGCATATAATATTATAAAAACCTGGAGAGTAGAACATTGTGCTAGAACAGAGTAAGGTAAGGAAACAAAACAAAAACAACATGTTGTCAAAAGCTACACGTCAAATGAGAAAAAGAACCATTGAGGCACACATAAAATTCTTTCACACAGAAACTTGTCATATGCCCATGAAGTATACAAACGTTTTTGATGAAGTCAGCAAGGGTGAAAATGCCACTAAGGTTTCTTTAATTTTTTCAGACGGAATACTTTACGGGCCACTGTAACCCGCTCTTTGCAAATTGGGCAGTTTAATGCCCCTGGCGTTGGAACAGCCACATTCTTTAAGCAAGAAGGACAAAAGGGGTAGTGCTTGCATGAAAATTTGTACAGCTTATCTGTTTCAGTCAGGCAAATAGCGCACGTGTCAGCAACTTGCTCATAGCAAGCTTTTTGGGGCATCTCTTTTACAGCATCACCTGGTGCTAGCATCCACGGTGCTGCAGCAGTAGCAAAGGACGCAGAGGCCTGAAGAGGAGACGCAGTATGCCCTGGAGTCGACATGTATGGTGGTCCAGCAAAAGCAAAGGGAGCCGGGCCCGGAGGTGCAGCATTCTGTTGCGCCATCATCAAGGGTGCTCCAGCAGGAGGGAAGGGATGAGGACCCTGACGTGGTGCTTGTCCAGGCGTAGGGTATCCATTTTGAGGATTCATCCTTGAAACCGCAGCGGCGGCCGCAGCCGTGGCAGCTGGGCTACGTCCTAACGCAGCTGCACCGTTGGGGCCCTGCGGTTGAGGTGCTGGAAGCAAAGATCGGTATCCGTTACTTGAGTCCCATTAGTCAGCACCTGCAGTTTATCCTGTCCAGGAACTCTTTTTTAATAACCCTCAAACCTACTCTATCCTCAAAATCATGAAATCTACGAACACCACGCATGAAGTTTATAACTGGAAGAGATTTCGACCTCGGGACAGAAACTGTCCCATTCAACAGTAATTTCTCCACCATAAGGAATGGGTAAAATGGGAGAGGTTAACTTGATGCAATATTTCGAAAGGGTATCCAGGACCAATTTAAGTTGAAGGAACCACTTTCTAGCGAAAATAAGTACCAAAATTTGAATAAGATTCACATATAAAAGTTGAGGCTTGCCTTAAGGGTCAGTAAACGTGCACAAATCCGATCTCTGTTGGGCTGAAACGTGCCTTTGAACTCACATAATACAGGCTGACAGGGAACTTACCACAATTATTTTGATTGTTGGGGTACATGTCTGACAAGACGATTGTTAATACCAGATAAGGGATGTTGCCCTCAACTAAAACTGATGGCGCGACAAAACCGAGCGATAGTGCGGCAGGTGCATAGAAAATGAATGCGTTCAAAGGCAAGGCACTAGTGTCATGGCGGAGAGGATAGGGGGTGAGAAAGACACCGCCGAATGCAATGAGGCGTCGGTCTGTTTTAAAAACCAACATACATCCACAAAGAAGAGAGAAGATTAATCTCCAAAATTAGTATCGAGAATAAAATCAAAACCAGAGTTGAAAGGAATTGCAGCTAACTAAAAAGAAGGAAGAAAATGCAAATGGCGAGTTATGAGCAGCTACAGTGTTGCCACTTTGAAGACCTCGAATAAGGGGCTTAGCACGAAGATTAGTGAAAATAACTTTTGGCAGAATTAAAACCGCCAGTTGTTTGGACTTGTTGCTTCTCTCTTTCTGTAATTCCCCTGATTTTAAAGTGCAAGGTACAGTTTTTGAAAAGTAATTTCGGGCCGTCGAAGTGGCAACACTGATATGCAGTGATTGTCAAATGTCAACAAACAAGTGCCTTGCCTTTCAACGCATTAATTCTCCCTCTCTCACTATTTTCTGCACCTGCCGCACTATCGCGCGGTTTTGTCGCGCCATCATTTTAGTTGAGGGCAACATCCCTTATCTGGTATTAACAATCGTCTTGTCAGACATGTACCCCAACAATCAAAATAATTGTGGTAAGTTCCCTGTCAGCCTGTATTATGTGAGTTCAAAGGGACGTTTCAGCCCAACAGAGATCGGATTTGTGCACGTTTACTGACCCTTAAGGCAAGCCTCAACTTTTATATGTGAATCTTATTCAAATTTTGGTACTTATTTTCGCTAGAAAGTGGTTCCTTCAACTTAAATTGGTCCTGGATACCCTTTCGAAATATTGCATCAAGTTAACCTCTCCCATTTTACCCATTCCTTATGGTGGAGAAATTACTGTTGAATGGGACAGTTTCTGTCCCGAGGTCGAAATCTCTTCCAGTTATAAACTTCATGCGTGGTGTTCGTAGATTTGATGATTTTGAGGATAGAGTAGGTTTGAGGGTTATTAAAAAAGAGTTCCTGGACAGGATAACTGCAGGTGCTGACTCATGGGACTAAAGTAATGGTTACTGATTTTCTGCTTCCAGCACCTCAACCGCAAGGCCCCAACGGTGCAGCTGCGTTAGCAAGTGCTGCAGCTGCCGCGGCTGCCACCGCCGCCGCTTTGGCAAGGATGAATCCTCAAAATGGAAACCCTACGCCTGGACAAGCACCACGTCAGGGTCCTCATCCCTTCCCTCCTGCTGGAGCACCCTTGATGATGGCGCAACAGAATGCTGCACTTCAGGGCCCGGCTCCCTTTGCTTTTGCTGGACCACCATACATGTCGACTCCAGGCCATACTGCGTCTCCTCTTCAGGCCTCTGCGCCCTTCGCTCCTTCTACAAAGCAGAAAGAAGCTCATTTTAAAACAACAGGAGATGTGTGTTCTGAATGTCAACTATTCAAGGAAGATTTGTTCCTTTTCTCGTGTCAGCACTATCCTTTCTGTGGTAATTGCATGAAGTTTCTTTCTCGGCGAACCCCAGGAGCTCTGAACTGCCCTATCTGTGAGGTGCAGGTTAAGGAGGTGCGACAGGTGTTTCGCATCTCTAAATCCAATACAAAGTAGTTCTTCCATCCTGGGTTGTCTTGTTTCCCTTTAAAGCATGTCATTCTTTAGTGATTTTTTCACTTAATTTTTGTCCTTTTTTATGGATTTTAAGTGTGCCTCAATGGTTCTTTTTTTCATTTGACGTGTAGCTTTTGACAACATGTTGTTTTTGTTTTGTTTCCTTACCTTACTCTGTTCTAGCACAATGTTCTACTCTCCAGGTTTTTATAATATTATATGCATATGAACAACTAGTGACATTCTTTACCTTTACTGACTTAATCACAAACTTGTTTGTGTTTCATAGTCACATATAAGTCTGAGTGAAGGAGGGTTTAATAGTTCTTGCCCAGTTTTTCACTTGTAAGACTGTTCAGCATGTAAGTTTTATTTTTTGTTTCTTTACTGTGTTCTATTACAGTGTTATAGGCTGAAGGGTACTTTATAATATCCTTTCCTCGCTATGTTATGTTAGTGACACTTGTATAGAGTTTTTCTTTCTATAAATAAACAATGCCTAATGATCATTCTTAATTGTGTCGATTGCTATTTTATCCCCAAGCTAGTTCCCCCACTTTTGAGGCAGGTGGCTATCTTGAATTTATTGCAGAACCTGCCAAGTAAGGAACGTTACCTTACATCAATGATTGACAAATTTCGAAATTACACAGGGCATGGATGAATGTAATATTTGCTTGCACTGTTAAAAATCTACTGTAATACTACAACACAATATCCTACAGGAATGTTGTAAAATTACAACATGTCTGTTTGGTGTCTGAACAGGATATTCATCCAAAAGAGCACTCTTTTGTTTTATTACAACTTTCTTGTCTGAAAACAATTATGTAATCGTGATTAAAATCAGTTATGTTGTCAGCCAACAGATTTTCTGTTTATAAACAACGATCGTGCAATCCTAAGACAAACATTGTTGCCAAATTACAAGGATCTTGTTAAATTACAACATGATAAGGCCAACACAAATGTGGCCAAGTCAAATTCGACGACTCGATGGAAGTGTTGTTTTACAACAATTGACTCATCAGCAAACAGCACAGAGTGCTACAACATGTTTGTCATATAACTAGATGTGTTAGAAAAAAAAATAGCAGCAAATATGTTGTTAATTTACAACATTTTTTTTAACAGTGTGATTGTAGCTGCTTTGCTAGAAAAGGGTGTCCTTGCAGCGATGGTAACTTTGAAATGGATTATAAATAACCAGGGTGAAAGCAATATTCAATTATCGCATTTTATTTTGTTTGTCCAATTCTAATTTTACATGGTAAACACTCACTTCTAAACCTTAAACTCATTTATATGAGAATGAAGGAGAACTGCTGCTGGCATAGTTATGTAGTTGACTGGGTAACCAAGGCACAGGACTCACTTCAAAAGGTAAAGAAAGTACCTCATGACGAAAACAGGTACTTTGTGATCAATGTAGGTAACTCGTGCTGAGCCAGTATCTCGAGACCGAGTAACAAAATGTCCACGGAGTACCCTGTGACTCGTCTTGTGCCAAGGTGGCATCTCATGACGGAGTCAGATAGCTTCTGACTTCTTCGATTAATTCAAAGATTCCGGCATACACAACTTAAAAGTGTCCATAACATATCTAGCGACAGTCTACTCAAGCAAGCATTTCACTATAATTGATCAAAAATGTACAAAATATACAAATTTTAGTGACATTTCAGCTTAAAAAGCTTGCCAATACTAATATAATATACATTTTGAGTTGTGTTTTCCAGAATCTTTCAAACATGAATCGAAGGAGTGAAAAATGTCCAGGCCGACAAAAAAGCATGCATAAGAAGATTTTTGAAGATATATCTAAGATAGGCTGAAAAAGGCTCTTCAACTGAGTTTAGGGCATGGGCATATGCCTTTTAATGTCAAATTTTAATCTCTCCTAAGTAAGATTTTAAATTCCTAACAAATTTTTACAGTGGGACCCATTTTGAAAAAGGAAGAATTTTCACCAGAACCTCCCTTTAAGGGGAGTCAAACCACAACATCCCTGATTCGCCACAGCCTGGGTACAAGTTACTTATACCTGTCACCAGATACTAAGATCTCTCATTAGATGCTGAGAACAAATTTTGAAATCCGAAGAATCCATTAATAAAAATTCAGTTGAAAAGGTTAACTTAAGACTATCAGACAATAGCAAAGCACAAGAAAGAAGTAGATTCAGATGCTAAAAGACTCACACACACTGAAAGATTAATGTGACAAGAAATGAATGCTAACTTCTTAAAAGCACTGGGCACATATGACCATTTACAGAATAAGCTAAGTACAATAAATATGAAAACAAAATGGAAACATTTATGTAGAAAATGTAAACGATTCTTCAAACTGAACATCAGTGGAATCTGACACTTAGTCAGAAGTCGTCACCTCAGCATTCTGATTCAGAGAGTCAACTGACAGGATAACAGAAATGCCAGCCACATCAGTGTTGGGAAAGCTGGATGCAGAGGTCTTGATGCCAAACTACAAACAAAAAGAAACATTAGACTAGAGACCAATGAAGCAAGCAATTAATTTTGGGTAGTAAGAGTCATTAACTTCAAATAATTTTAAAAAGTGAGCAGAAGACTGAATAGGAAAGCAGTACATGGGTAAGTTGTGCAGCATAAAAGGGTCGTCACTCGCAGCCTGGGTCACCAGATAGATGCAGGACCAAGTGTTGCAAGTCTTACTTTGCCATGCAGAAAGCAGCGGGAGCATCCACTTGTAGCAAAGATCATGGCCAGAATGCAGTAATCAAAGAAGCTAACAGGGACCTTCTGGTAGAGCTGAAATAAAAAGAAACACAAAATTAGAGGACACAGCCGGATCATATTTTAAACAGAAAGTGAAGCTTATGGTAAAGATACACCAACAGGACTGACAGTAAATGTATCAAACACAGAGACACTATTTAAAATCAAAGATGAGTTATAAGAATGCTATAAATTGATTGGCTAATTTTGGTTTAAAGAAAAATCACTAATAATTTTAATTACTAGAAAGACAAAACCAAAACTTTGGGTGAAAAATAATTGTCTTGAAATCAACTTTTAACTGGAATCAAAGGGGTGACTAGCTTTGACCGAGGGTTGCCCGAATGCCCAACAAGTTGCCAGAAGAGGATCATAAAAGGCAGCCAACGGTGAATCATCCAAACAGCACACTCAAGCCATGTTCTGATAGGGCAACAAACAAAAGCAAGACATTTTAAGGAAAAAGAACAACAGCTGTGGCATGCAGACTCTAGTTCAATAAGGATATTGACTCGGCTGTCGAAACCACACAGAAAATTATTCATCCCAGGGAGCCAATTTTTAAGATGAGTAACTTGAAGGGAAATTGAGATATGATCTAGCCTGAAGCTACTTCAAAGGAATGTGCCTGCTTTGAAATTGAGAAAAAAAGGTTTCTTTTGATTGCAAGTCGTTGAAATCCAATGCCAAAAAATAAACAGAAAATTGGAGATTATGTTAAAATAAACAAGACACTGGATTTGAATAGAGAAGGGGATTAGAAACATACTTTTCAATGCAGAGACAGAAGACAAAGCAAGCAGTTGCAGCCAAGCTAGAGGTCAGAATGGAGTCCTCAAAAGTGAAGCTGCAAAAACAGAGGCACGTTAAAACATGGCACAGCAACAACATGTTTGAGAAGGGGGCTTTATCTAAGATGTTGTATTGATGCACAAGCAGAAGTGACAGCCAATAAAAAATATGAACCCAATGTGAACGATGCCCAAGAAACTATACAAGCCTGTGTGAATGGCACGAAATCAGTTCCAAATAAATAAAGGGTTCAATTTCGGGAGAGTGAGAGGTTTTGGACAAGAACCTAGCAGCAGGTACACACAAGAGTTGAGAAAAAGGTTTCACCAGATGGCTTTTCTTTCAAACCAAATGCTCAAACTTCAAGTATTTACTTGTAGGATTTAACAAATAAATATCTATATGTCTTATGTGTAGAGAAACTCGAACCTTTTTCACAATAACAAAGCACCTTTTTCACAATCACAAGTAGCTTCAACTTGTCATACAGCCATTCAGACACAAATCTATTATAATTATGTGTTACAACACAAACCATGGAAATTGCTTCTTGTCAAGAGGTGTGGACTCAAGAAAGAAACACTCAAGGGATGGCTGGACAGGTACCAGTAATAAATTATAGTAAAACAATTGCAAGAAATTGTGATATTAAAATCAGGATGAAAGGTCTGCTGCTGCCTCCACAATAAGCAATCTCACCTCATTCTTTCGGTGGTAGGAGTGTCAGCGGATTGTCATTTGGCAGCAACACATGTTGAAAGAAAAGCAAGATCCTGGGAGAAAAGTTTTCTTGAGCTGAGACAGAGAAACAGACAGATAATATTTGTAAATAAGGCATACTAAAAAGTTAATATTGAAGAGGGTCATGTGAACTGATTTATAACAAAAAATTTGAAAAGACATTGGCAAGCTTAATCTGAAGACAATAAATTTAAAGGTGTGTGTATCAAGATGGTCGGAAAGTGATTGCAAAGACAACAATTCAAACAATGTTTTGCCAAACTAAGTAACAGCAACAATTAAGTAGATACATTCTTGACAAGTAAGAGAGGCAATATGAATGTTGCTAACATTGGTTGACTTGACTTTGTGGCTGGTTAGAGGAAGCAAAAAGGCATTTTTTTTTTAAGGATGAAAAGGGAGATCAAAACAAATCATGGACTACTTTTACTTAAGAACGAATACAAGCCTGCCTCCCCCTGAAGGAAGTGTCACAGGCTGGACATAGGACAAGTATGGGGCTAATATAGTAGCATTGAAAGGGTTGCATTATTGGAAAAACATTCTTTACTGCAGAAAGATGTTTAGTCTCAGCTGACTGAAGGTCAGCAGGTTCATTCTCTGGAGTCAGTATCAACTGATGGACATCAACTTCTTAATTTACATTGTCTGTATCAAAATTTGTGTCGCACAGATCAACAGAAAATTGGACAAATTGCCTGGTTTAATGCAAGATAGAAAAAAACAAAGTGGCCTCAGCAATTAATTTTAGGTAGTAAGAGTCATTAACTTCAAATAATTTACAAAAGTGAGCAGAAGACTGAATAGTAAAGCATTACATAAGTTGTGCAGCTTTAGAGGGTCATCACTCGCACCCTGGATCACCAGATACTCACACCTGTCACCAGGTACTCAAACCTGTCACCAGGTACTCAAACCTGTCACCAGGTACTCGAACCTGTCACCAGGTACTCGAACCTGTCACCAGGTACTCAAACCTGTCACCAGGTACTCAAACCTGTCACCAGGTACTCAAACCTGTCACCAGGTACTCACACCTGTCACCAGGTACTCAAACCTGTCACCAGGTACTCAAACCTGTCACCAGGTACTCAGATCTGTCACCAGATACAAGTTGCATTTAAATTTGAAAATTTGCAGCATCTATTTATCAAAATTCTAGAGTTTAAACTCACACACACAGTAGGAATAATGAGAAGAGATATAGATGCAAACTTCTCAGAAGCACGGGGCACCCATATCATCAAACTAAAATGGTAAACATCTATATGGAAAATGAGAATATCTCTTGAAAAAGACCATACTCTAGAATCTGACTTGTGGCCAGTCAGTACAAGTGATTTCAAATTTCACTTTGGCATTCCAATTAAAATAGAGTGAACGGACAGCAAAAAAGATAAGATAAGCCAGCCACATCAGTGTTCTGAAGATGAAGCAGAGAAGTTAAGGGTCCAAAATATTAAGTCGTCTTGAACAGAGCTAGTTAGAAATAAATCAAATTACAAAAACTCACCTTTCATTGCAATAACCAGGTAAGCAGATTGGTCAAGATCAGTACTGTTGGGATTAATTGTGTGTGGCATGAAAACGGCTTCATAACTGCCACATTTAATGACACGCATGTGTTGAATGAAATTGATCCTTTTAAGTTCAATATGAAAAGTCTCGTAAGAAAGAGCTTGTTTTCAATAGCAGGATCAAAAACAAAAGAAGTTGTTGCTCTCAGAATAACAATGAAGGAAGCAACACTGAAACACAAAATGTATTAAATCTTGTCGAAAGAAAAGTTCAAGTCAATACCGTACGCTTTGCATGTAGTTCCTTCACCTGGTTCCTTCAGCTGTAATTATCCACAAGTCATGTCAGAGAAAATACATCCTGTTAGAAGACCCTACTGCAAGCATACTTAAAGTCAATCAAGAATGCCAGGCCCAAATCCCCTATCATAAAGACTTCTTTTAAATCCAAGCCTGAAACACGGTCATTACAGATCAAAGTCCCACATCATAACTGAATGAACTAAAGGAAAGAAAAGAGATAGCACATTGTATAGTAGAATTCTTTACCTTTAATGGGTTTTGAAGATAATCAAGCCAATAAGCCAGATGTTTGTGCTTTCTATGCCATCACATATATCTCCCAGACTTTGGTGTCATGCTTGCAATCCAGCAAGTGAGCCCTGAGGGGCTGTTAAAATTTGGGACCTACATCCTGTGTTTGGGAGAACATCATGAGTATGTTATTTCATGCAGAGGAAAAACAATAAACAGAAAGGAAAACAATCAGCCAACTTACTTCATATTCAGACCAACTGTCTGGAAGGCACATTGAATGGACTCATTCCAGGTTGTTGGTTCACAATCCATGTGAGAACAGCTTTTGAAGTTTTGAGCTTCTGCTGTTGTCTCGTGCTTTATTCAAATGCCTGAAAAAGGAAAGGGACCACAAACTAACAATAGCAATATCAAAGTTACTCCTAATTTTATAAAATAAAAAATCCTACACAATTTTTTTTAGATAACACCCAGTCCAGCATATGCTTTGAAAATACTCAAAAAAAACAAGGCATACTGACAACTACTTCAGAGCAATCAGCTGTTTCAATTCTTCAGTAACATATCTGTGTTGTGGCCGAACAGGAACTTGTAGCTTTCAAAATAACCCTTCAAGAAGCAAGACTGTAACAGAAAATATTAATTAAATATATAGATGCTTAACACTAGACTAAGTGTTTGTCATGTATGTATTACCTGGTTGCTCCTGCTGATGTAATCCATGTGTCATGTGGCTCACTACCACATTCTGACAAATCAAAGAGTCACTGCCACTGATACGGATTGTCACCATGGCATTCTGATGAATCAAGGAGTTGAAGGTCAAGAAAATAGGAAACTGTTCTTAGCAACCAAACATGAGCCAAGTAAAATAGAGTCTGGTAATTTCTTAAGCTTAGCTTTGAATTACATCAAAATACCTAGATAAAGTAAAATAAAATCATTCTCTAGTAGTGGAATATAAAAGGGAGAAATCGAATGCAAAGCGAGCCCATGCAGCTGCATTCTCTACAGCGAAACCTATCTGTTGCTGCACTGATGGCGGTTTTATCTCAGGTTTTGACCAAAGTAACTTCAAAGGTTTTCAGATCCATGAACGGTGTACAGGCTTGCCTTTCCACTACAATTGAAACACACATGAAACAGACAAAAGCAAAATGTCATACATACCTCGAGCAAGTGACAATAAACTACAAGATACAATTTAACTACAAAATTGCATGATGAGAAAATTCAACCAAGATGCTTTTCACTGTAGTACAGAAAAATTCATCATAACAAACGCAACGCACACTCACGTCATAAAAACAAATTGACTTCACACTTCGCTTAAGCACTACAAACTTTATTGGTGCTGCATTGTGTCACAAACATTACTTATCCACTCATCAGATTGCGGCAAAATTTGTCAACTTGGTTAGTGATGATTCACCTTACTACTATTTGAGAATTTAGAGGAGACAGGTGACACAGACTTATCTTCCATGTAAAGGAAGTACCCCATTGTGCAAGGAGAAGACTCCTACTTGTCCCTTACAAGTCTAATCTTAAGCTAAACTTTGACATGATTGAGATTTCTTTTTGTATTACATGGAACAGGAAACACAAACTATGAATGAAGCAGAAGACAACAAAGCGACAAGAGACCAGATAACCCTTAGACTAGTAGATAGCGGAATGTAACTGGTTGGGGGTGTGAGAACTTTGCAATTTGCGGAAAGACTTCTTTGAAGTGCAGTTCACTTTCTCATGGATAAATGCATGCCCATCACTAGCAGTAGACGATAAGAATGCATGCTTTACAGAGAAATTGCAAATTATTGCTTGTTTGAAATGGTTTGACAGCAGGTATTGGTAGGGGGTTGCAGCTTCAATGGAAGATCGCATTAAATATCTTCTATGCACAGCTGCCTAAACAGGAACCATGTCATGCCCTGATAACAATATTTTAGCAAAATACCGATGCTGTTAAATAAATCAAGAGTACATACACACCAAGCAGACACGATCAAAGACGAACTGTAAACAAACCAGGTTGCTGCGTATAATCGGCAAGTCCTGCCAATAACTGTTGATGCTGCTGTATGTACCTAAATTTCTCTTTTGATTTTGAACTTTAAAGATTCTTAATCAACTGAAAAGAAATAAGCATAACATTCAGGACGTGGGTGCACACACTCTCTCCACTCATTCAATTCTCACACTAAGATGAAATAACTAAAACACAGAGAGAGAAACCAAACTGTTAGGGTGGAATAAAAGGACTGTCATGAAATTACTTTAGCTCTAGTTATTTCAGTAGCTTACCTTGCTTCTTGTGAAGCTGCTCAGGCTTGCCTTTGATGCCCTATTTTTAAATGAACAAAAAAAAGGGGATGAACTGGCTTGTTCATCACTTCACATTCCAAACAACATAAAAACCCATTGCAGTTTCATGTCAATCATTGCCAGTCAGGAAGTCAGCTTCCTCTCCGTTTACAATTGGAAACTAAATTTGACATATTTTGTGGCTTTCAAAAGGCATATCATCTGTCACAAGAAAGGGCAGGGTGATCAGTAGATAAATAAAATTGAAACAGTTGCAAGAAACAGTCATACTTAAAAAAGGATTAAATGTCTGCTGCTGCATCCACTATAAGCTACCTTACCTTCTCATTTTGGTAGTAAAAGTGTCAGCTGATTGTCCTTTGGCAGCAACACATATTGATAGAAACAACATGAATGAATTAATGTCGTAGCACGAAATCTCTCTTGAGCTGAGACAGAGAAATTGACACATATTATTAGTTGATGAGGTACAAAAAAAGGATTATGCCAACTGATATACTGGAAATAACAAATTCTAAAAGCCATTGAATATTCAAAAAAATTCAACAAACATTACAAAGAAAAGTGGAACTCAATATATATAAAACTCTTTTAATCCACCTGCCTTTAAAGACTAGTTAACGGACAGCCAGAAGAGATGGCTGGGAATCTTTCTCGTGATAGAAATAGGATAAACCAATCAGCCAGTGGTACCACTCCAAACGCAGGTGTTCAAAGTCGAAAACTGGTGCTACGTTGTCGAGCTGTGACAAAGAGACAAATGGCAATCACATAATGAAGTCAAGGTGTGGTACCTATTGCCTAGAGGGGGTAAGTTAATTTCACGGAGGTGTATATTCCAATTATCATTGCCATTCCACCTTTGCCAGTCACAACGCACGATAATAAAACTACCCACATAAACACTAACTCAATCAATAATATAATCAAAACATCACATGGACAAAAGAATAATAAGTGATTGTGACAGTACAGCAAACAAAAATAAAACTGCCATGCAGAAAGGAAGGTCTTGAACCGTTCTGTGAAGCAATGCTTAAAGCTTTGAGATGCACTTTATTTGAGAAGCACCCGACATTTACAGCTACTAGCTGTAAACCAAACACTTCACAATATGATTTGATTTTAAGTCCTGTTTCCACTGACAAAGATTCTATTTATAAAGTTACATACAGAGTATTATGAACTTATTTTTGAACAACTGGTGCATTGGAACGTAACTTACCTTGTCAGAGACATGAGACAGAGCATCCAGTGGCAGCGAAGCCCATGGCCAGAATGCAGTCGTCTAAGATGCTGACTGCGGCCTCCTGGGGGAGCTGCAATAAAGAGAGACACATAATTACACGACACAGCAGCAACTGGTTTGATACAGAAACTGGAGCTTCTTCTGGCAGCAACAAGAGTGACAGTAATTAAAGCTAAAACAAAAGCAAAAATGAATATAGAGAATACTGCTGCTACTGCAAGGAACAGGAAACACTTTATCTTACCTAGCTCTTGAAACACGGCAGACACCTTGCAGCTGAGGATGAGATTGAGAGCTTCCAAGGCTCCATGTAGCATATTCTTTCGGGATAATTCTTGGAACCTACGAATAACCAAAATCATGGCGTAAGCAACTATAAAATCTACATAATAGACATTGGAAATGAAGTGACTACAGCTACCTAGCAAAAAAACAAACCTCTGTGGGGATGCACAGAAGCGTATAGAGAATATGTATAGAGAAAGAGGTCAAAACATTCAATTGTCATCCCCTTTCCAGCCACAAATGTTACAGATTACTGCTCCCAAATCCAGACAGAGTTGAAACATAAAGGAGCATTTTAGAACATTAAAATAACGTTCTCTTAAAATTGAGAAATGTAGAGCTCATTTGCATCAGAAGATTCCAAATTTCACCGGCGTGATGGTTCACAGGCCTGTCAGTGATTCAGCCATGACACAACCAGATCTTGGACCTATAAAAAATAAAGGAACTGAGTGAATAACTAAAAGTAAGCCCGATATTAGTCAAATCCAAAACGTGGAGAAAAAAAAAAACCCATGATACAGAGAAAGGGAAAGAGAGAGAAAACATTGCCCACAGGATGGCATAAAGGTTTCAGTCATTTCGGTTCCTAATACGAGGTTCATAGACAATGCAGGCCTCGGAAAGTGCAGTTAGCAAAAAATTAGGAACAGTGTTCGGTTATTTTCGTTTCAGATACAAGACTGTTGTTTTAAATCGTGGGTGCATTATTACTTGTACGCGATAACCTAACCTCCGCCAACAAAACAAAGCGAAATCGAGCTCCAGGGAGCACACAGCAAAGATGCAGTTGGGAAATAAGGCGAGTATGCACAAGCGAAGCAACGAGAAGATGAAAAAGGCTGTACTTGCCATCAGAGCCGTATAATATATTGAGTCGGAGAACGCTTGAACATTTCGCGTGTCCTTCCTTTCTCTAAGCCGCAGAAGCAACAGCAGACGGCCACTGTTCGCAGGCGTACCACACTGCGAATAACGCTTAACGGCTTCCGCTTGCTGTTGTTTACATTCATTGTGTAGTCATTTTTGGCTGTTTACACAAATACGCCGAATTGCTCCAAGTGGACGCTGAAATCACTTGAGGACATTCACGACAACTTCGCTACGTTTCATGCCAAGAATGTATTCTTAGTGACCCAACAGTTTCAGAGGTTAAGAGCAATGGCAGAAGTGACTTCATTCATCAGTGCCGTGTGAGACAGTGTTCAAGCCTCAATGAAAATGCATTGTGGTGACAGAAGGAGGCCAGCAGAAAGTTCTTTTCACTGGGCTCCACTGCAGTCCCCACACACAGGCTCTGGTAAGTTGTCGCCCAACTTCATGTCCAGCACAGCCAGAACCTGTATAAGTTCTATTCTTTTCAACCTTGAAACAGAGTGAGGTTTTGCACTCTGGAAGGCTTTACAGTGTAAAGATACACTCAAACTAAAACAGCAAATACTTCTCGGAGAATTACATCTAGCCAGATTCTCGTCTAAGTAGTGTTTGGAAAGAAATTATCTCTAAGTAAGCCATGGTCACACAGTCCAGTAGTTGCGAACCTCATCGGAGGGTACTGTTGTTTTTATATTTAATAGTTGTCATCCTTAATTGTCAAGATATGAGTTGTCCACTTTGCATTTATTAGTAGTAAGTAACACAGACTTTGAAAGGCATTGAGGATGAAATCCTCACATAAGGAGAATTTGCAAAACAACAAACAGGTGTCGCTTAAACTCTGTGAATCTGATTGTAAGGTCTCACTCTCCAAGAATCTCAGTCGAGCTGTTCACTTACTGTCATGGTCATTTCACTTTAAGATAGCTGTTTCCTGAAGTTGTCAGTCGTTATTTATTTCAATAGTAGATTCCACCTTTCCTTTTCAACTGTAATGATAGGACTTAGTGCAACGTTTAAGTGAATTTAAGTGAATTGTTGACTGTGCATTAATGAGTGACAAAACAAACTTTGAAAGGTGTCGAAGACAAACCCTGACTAAAGAAGCATTTAACACTGATGCAGCATTTGTGAAAATTAAGGTAATTGTTCCGAATAGCGGCTCCACCTATATAGGGCGAAAGTTTGGTATGATTAGACAGGTATTGATGAGTACTGTTCGAAACTGCAAGAAATATGTGGCGCTCTTGAAGGATATTGCTATAAATGTGTATTTGAGTACCCCACCCTAACCTCGAACAATGCAGCGATATCGAATAGTGAATTCGGAAATAGTATTTGGCTTAACCATTGGTCGGAAAAGTACTAAGCGGACCTGTGAGTTATGAATAAAGTAAGAACTTTGATTTATCTTATCTTAAATACTGATTCTCTCACACACAAGTCGTCAGCTTCTGCTTGCCTTTCACCGATGGTGGCCATTCTTTGTTTTCTTTCGGCGTAGGCACAGCATTGCAATTGCAGACGGTCCCCTGCCGCGAGGCTAGAAGCCTTGTAGGGATGAGAAACTTCTTGCTACGTGCAGGTGTCAATTGGGTTGCCTACCCGCGCGGAGTGAGGCTGGCAGGAGGGAGGGCGCGGAGAAGCGCGCCTCTCTTGAGGCGTCACTTTTCTTTCTTATTTAAAGAATTATTTTAAAGTAATATTAGAAAGTATTTTACAGAATTCAGGAATATTTCGATTTTTATTTTCAGAACAGCCGATATTTTGTTTATATTAAGGCCACTGTGGTATTTTTTTTTAAAATATTATTTTGGTATTCCACGGGTAATTATTTACATTTCCGATTATCCTAGAACAATTAAAAAAATATTTTATTTTTATTGACAATTATTTTTGTGATTTGTTATAAGGGTATAACGTTCCTGTCACAAATACAGACAACATTTATTTAGCACTTTTTATATACAATATTTATTCATAAATGCATTGCAACGCAAATAGCCCTTGGTAAATATGTCAGTTCCTATTAAATTTAAACGACCCTAGGGTGCAGTCGTTGGGGGCAGTTGGACATGCCTTTTAAAACATATAATATACAACCATTTTTTATTAATTTTTTAATATTATAAAAAATAGGGGGGCAGTTTGACTGGGGGGAAGTTTGAGCCATCCCCTCTTATACATTTATACTAAATAAACTGTTACCTGCAAAGAATACGACTCTTTTTTTTTATTTTTATACCTGGTGGGATTTATATTTAGCGGGATTTACATTTAGCGGGAATTATATCTGGTGAGACAGTTTATTTATAAATATAAATAATGTATATCTAGTGGGATCTCTACCTGGTGGGACTTCGCGTTTTTTAAAATAAAATTAAATAGTGTATATCTGGTGGGAATGTATATCTGGTGGGGTAACCCCATTTATTTATTTATTTATTTATTTATTTATTTATTTATTTATTTATTTATTTATTTATTTATTTATTTATTTTATTTTATTTTTCTTATTGTCCGACCACCCTAATTTCCAGGCAAACAATATACTGGAACTTTGTCCGTTTGCTCGGCTCTCGGCAGGAGCTCAAGACTCACATTCTCGGCACTGCCACTAGGTGGCTCCACCGTCCAAAAACGTGGGCGAGACGCGTCCTTTCCAGACCCGTTCCGAGCCGTCACAGCCGTGGTCCAGGGCCAGCCTTCACCTCACTTTATCGTGAGCGACGGTTGCCGTCGGTCTGTAGCGCAGTCGCGTCGGTAGGGGTGGAAAGGGGGCCGCCGGAAGACCGTTCAGAGGGTGCGTGAGCCGCGAACGACGTCAGCGCGCCGATCGGCGGTACATATACAGTGCGCCGCGCGCCCACTCCTCGTACTCGCTTCGGCGGTACATATACTAAAATTGGAACGATACAGAGAAGATTAGCATGGCCCCTGCGCAAGGATGACACGCAAAATCGTGAAGCGTTCCACATTTTTTAGCCGCCTTCCTGAGAGGGCACCGCACTCGGCCCATTTAGCCCCGCCTTTGCGGCGACATCACGATGCGATGAGAACCAGACCATCTCCTGGCTCACAGAGTCCTATCGGCATCGGTGGTTCAGTGGTAGAATGCTCGCCTGCCACGCGGGCGGCCCGGGTTCGATTCCCGGCCGATGCAATTTTGCTGCCAGCCTACACATATGAATCACAAAGAGGCACCGCCGCAGGAACGAGAATCTTGCAGCTGCAAAGTGCAGCGGTTCGTCGTCGGCCTCCGTGGCGCAATGGTTAGCGCGTTCGGCTGTTAACCGAAAGGTTGGTGGTTCGACCCCACCCGGGGGCGCGTTTCTCTTTTTGGAGGCAGTGACGTTGCTTCTCCGCACCTCATACCCATGCTCCGGAAGCGTGTCCTGTTCATAGAGGACCGTGTGGCCTAATGGATAAGGCGTCGGACTTCGGATCCGAAGATTGCAGGTTCGAGTCCTGTCACGGTCGTTCATATCCTTTTCGCAGAACGGGGAGAAAAAAAAAATAAAAAAAAATGATTGTCCCCCCCCCCTTCCCTCCTTTTTCTCTCTCTCTCTTATTGACTAAAAAGAGACTGGCAGCGGTGGGATTCGAACCCACGCCTCCGAGGAGACTGGTGCCTTAAACCAGCGCCTTAGACCGCTCGGCCACGCTACCCAGGTGAACGGTGGGGCTTACGCCAGCACTCCCCATCATTCGGGCCAAAGGAAGGAACGAAGCAAAACTTGATTCCGCCCAGGATCGAACTGGGGACCTTCTGCGTGTTAGGCAGATGTGATAACCGCTACACCACGGAATCTGATGCGACACCTGCGCAACGGCGCAAAGCCTCTTGCTGTGTGGTGTGGCTCGACGCCTGTGCTGTTGACACTCAAAAGGACTGCGACAGCCGGGAATCGAACCCGGATCAACTGCTTGGAAGGCAACTATGCTAACCACTACACCACTGTCGCCGCGTGTTGGCTCACGGCAAGGCCAGTGCACGCACTTGGGCTGACAGCGCTGAGTTGGAAACGGAAACCATTGGTGGAAGGGGGATCCGAAGACCGACTGCAGAGACCCACTGCACAGGAAAGTGAAAAAAACGCCATCCTGAACGTGGGTGACGTGCCTTTCAACAGCCCCCATGGCTCAGTGGTTAGAGCATATGGTCTTGTAAACCGGGGGTCGAGAGTTCGAATCTCTCTGGGGGCACTTGACCCCTTTTTCGCACTGGTTTTGCAGCACGGATCAGCCGCGAGCCCCGCTGCCTTGCAGAGACCGACTACGCCGTTGCTTTTCTCTCACGGACGGCGCTGCTGTGGAGAGCCAGGCTCAGTTCGACGGGCCCTCCGACACGTCATCCGGTATGGTCTAGTGGTTAGGATTTCTGGCTTTCACCCAGGAGGCTCGGGTTCGATTCCCGGTACCGGAATGCTTTTGCACTCCACGAAAACGGGGTTTGCTCCTGTCAGGTAAAGCCCGCAGAATGGCCGTCCGCGCTGGCCACCGCTCTGAGACGTATTTTTACTTAAGTCAAAAATCACGGGACGCTGCATTAGTGCCTCCGTGGCCAGCGCGTGGTCAGTACGGCCGAGTTCCGTCCGGCGCAGGCCGCACAGGTCGCGCTTGGTTTAGTCAGGCCGCACTGGTCGAGCGGTATAGCTGCTGGACCCGGCTCGACCTGCCGGACCTAACCCAAGGCAATTACGATGGGTCCTATGAACAAAGACCGATCTCCTTCGGGTGATTCAAACAAAGACCGATCTCCTTCAGGTCGCTCGAACAAAGACCGATCTCCTTCGGGCCGCTCGAACAAAGACCGATCTCCATTTCGGCAGATTCTGCACTCGCCATTTCTTTATCTCGTAGTTCTGGTAAATGACATCTCACACAAATAATACTGTGCGGGTTTGGTTTTAAATTTATCAGACAATGGATATGTTAAACTCGTTGGTCTAGAGTCGAATGGTGTAAATAGTTCTGGGACTTCAAAGTGCACTCGTGGAGAGGTTCGGAAATAGAGATCGGTCTTTGTTCGAGGGACCCAAAGGACATCGGTCTTTGTTTGAGCGACCCAAAGGACATCGGTCTTTGTTCATAGGACCCATCGTAATTCTCCCTCCCCGCTTCCCCTCTTGCCTTCCCCGTAGCGTCAGTGACGCCCTCTGTCGCAGCGCAAACCGCCAGGCCGCTTTGGCCGGCGTCGCATGAGCTATCGCTTCACTCAGGTCGGTCAGGCCGACGCCTGTTTCCTTGGACCCGTGCGACCTGTAAGTCTAGCCATACGGGTCGCGCGGGCCAGCTCTTGATCACATCAGGTCAGGCCGGTCTGGCCAACGCGTTGAAAATGCTCAGGTCAGATTTTTGCGTTTTTCCGGCCATTTTGCGGGCTTTACTGTCAGGTCGGCAGGTGGGTTGGCGATTCTTCAGGAATGGCGAGTTGCCTTTCTCAGGACAGCAGCGCAGATTCTCGGTGCGACAACACGTGCTGGGCTAGTTCACACTAAATTCCTATGTAGGTTTTTATGCGCGCCCGCGCACGAAATTAAACATGCACTTTGTAACGCACGGATTTGTACGTGACAATGCACGATTTAGTGCGCGGGTATGCAGAAAATCGTGCGTTCTTGCGCACAATTTTGTGCGCAACGTAGTGCATGTTTAATTTCGTACGTTACGTATGCACTAAAACCTACATAGTAATTTGGTGTGTTTGGGTAGCGCTGGGTTGGGTAAGGTTAGGTAAGCGATTCTCCAGCAATGGCGCACGCCATCTGGGCTCCAGGCCGAAGCGCACCTAGGCTGTATCATCTAAGAGAACAGAACGCCTCTTCGGGGTCCACAGACATCAACGGTGGCCGAAAAGCACCTAGGTTAGGTAAGGTTAGTGACAAGAACGCCTCTGTGTGGTCCACAGACACCAACGATGGCCAGAAAGCACTTGTGTTGGGTTAGGTTAGGTTAAGTTTGGGTTAGTGACCAGATTGCCTCTGCGGGGTCCCAAGGCACCAACGATGGCTGAAAATCACTTAGGTTAGGTTAGGTTTGTGACCAGAGCGCCTCTGCGGAGTCCACAGACACCCACGATGGCCGAAAAGCACTTAGGTTAGGTCAGGTTTGTGACCAGAACTGAGGTTAGGTTAGGTTAGTGACCAGAACGCCTCTGTGCGGTCCAAGGACACCAAAAGGCACTTGGGTTAGGTTAGGTTAGCGACTCTCCAGGAATGGCGAGTTGCTTCTGGCATGTCAGCAGCGCGTATTCTCGGGGCGGCAACACGTGCCCGACTGGGTTTGGTTAGTGTTGGGATAGGTTAGGTTAAGTTTGCGATTCTCTAACATTCTTGGCGACAAAATGAATGCCGTCCTTCGAGCCGGATTTGAACCAGCGACCTATGGATACCCGCGCCTTTCCTGTCGCCTACAGTCCACCGCTCTACCAACTGAGCTATCGAAGGTGCCTTGCTGTATCTCCTCGCGGTCGCGTCGTGCCCTCTCGACGTCGTGTGCAATCGGCGCCAGTCAGTTTGGGTCACACTGTCCGCACGGGGTGCCGCATCTGGATTCCGTGGTGTAGCGGTTATCACGTCTGCTTCACACGCAGAAGGTCCCCGGTTCGATCCCGGGCGGAATCACTTCTTTTGGACCGTCGGACCGCCGTCGGCGTGGGAGCGGTTCTAGATAGCGCTTGATACTGCACCGCCCGCCGGCACAACGACTCCGTGGCGCAATGGTAGCGCGTCTGACTCCAGATCAGAAGGTTGCGTGTTCAAATCACGTCGGGGTCAGGTGGCACCCGTGCATGCACATGCACACGTCTTGGTTTATCTTTTGTCCCTCACCATGAGGAGGAGGAGATCCATATGATCGGGACTTGCGTCGTTGTCGGGATGTACGGCCTCGGTAGCGCAGTAGGCAGCGCGTCAGTCTCATAATCTGAAGGCCGTGAGTTCGATCCTCACCCGGGGCACACCTTTTGTCCCGTGCGCTAGTGCGGAAAGTGCACTTTAGCACTTTGGCACTTTGGCATCTTTGGCGGGCGGTCTGGAGCTGTATGTCCTCGGTAGTATAGTGGTCAGTATCCCCGCCTGTCACGCGGGAGACCGGGGTTCGATTCCCCGCCGGGGAGGCAGTCTCTCTTTTGTTTGCTTTGGAATGCGCGATACTTTATGACGCCGTGCAAAAGAGATGCCGATGGCCCATGGGGGGATCGAACCCACGACCTTCGCGTTATTAGCACGACGCTCTAACCAACTGAGCTAATGGGCCAGATGGAGAGGGTCGGCTACCAGGGAGACCATCTGGTCAGAAGAGACGGGACGGGCCGAGCGCACGGAGCGCCACGTTATCGGCCTGCCATGTCGCACCCCTCTCCATCGGCCGAAATAGCTCAGTTGGGAGAGCGTTAGACTGAAGATCTAAATGTCCCCGGTTCAATCCCGGGTTTCGGCAGTTCTCCTTTTCTTTTCACATTCCAGCAAGGGCGTAACGCGGTGACGGCGTTACCGTCAACGCGACACATCACTATCTCTTCTGCGTCTCCCGTCTTTCGTGAATTGACTTTTCTGCCGTACATTCCTTCCTCCATCTCTCGTAGCGTGCCGCATTGTTGTTCTTTCGGTTAAATTGACCTTATGTTCTCAATCCTACGTTAAAACAGAAGATTTGGTGTGTTTGTTTTGACGTTTCTTGTATATGAAGTGACGGTAACGCCGTCACTGCGTTATTGGTAACGGTGACGCGTTACGTTTTCAAAAATCGGTAACGCAACGACGTTATTGTTACTCAAACCCAAAGTAACGGTAACGCGTTACCTTTAAAAAAAAAAACAAAAAAAAAAAAAACGTTGACGACACTGTTGCCAAGTGCACGCTACGTTTGAGCATGCTTGCTGAGTATACACCAGGTGGCGCATACTAGCATGTACACTGTTGCTCTGCTTTGCATGCAAAACGTAGGGATCTTCAGCAACAGTGTGTATGTGCAGGTATGCCACGCGCCACCTGGCGCGTACTTAACAAGCTTGCTCCAGCGTGGCGTGGACTTGGCAAGCATGCTCCAGCGTGGAGTGTACATGCCAGGTATGCCCAAGGTGGAGTGTCTTATGCAGGCATGCTGCAACCTAGAGCATGCTTTGTACACACCTGAGTCGGCCGAGTTAATAAACAACAAAAACTCAACCACTTGGGAAAAAATGTGTGTCCTGCCGTGACCAGGATTCGAACCTGGGTTATCGCGGCCACAACGCGAGGTACTAACCACTATACGATCACGGCTGACCCGTACACATGCTGAGCCTCGGCCGCGCAGAGCTGCTGACTCATCAACGAGGAAAGCCGATGCCGACATGCCAGCTGTCTTCTTTGTAGAAACATGGCTATCGCTTGCAGCATCACCGCTCCGCATCCCGGCAGTCGTGGCCGAGTGGTTAAGGCGACTGACTAGAAATCAGTTTCCCTCTGGGAGCGTAGGTTCGAGTCCTACCGACTGCGTATTCATTT
>CM060098.1:15355970-15378470 GCA_030522485.1 Stenchaetothrips biformis | reverse complement strand
TAGTTATTTAGTTATTTAGTTATTTAGTTATTTGTTGATTTGTTCATTGATTTGTTCATTGATTGATTGGTTTTTTTTTATTCATTTATTTATTTATTCATTTGTTCATTTATTTACTTATTCATTTATTTATTTATTCATTCATTTATTTGGGGTGGTAGCGCCAGATATACATTCCCACCATATATAATCCCACCAGATATAATCCCACCAGATATAAATCCCGCCAGATATACATTCCCACCAGATATACACAATTATATTTTATTTTTATAAACGCAAATTCCCACTAAATATAAATCCCACCAGATATACACTATTTATTTTTTAATTAAATATATTTAAAATATATATCTGGTGAGGTAACCCCAGCTAGATCTCTTATCAGCTCTCTCAACGCAACCATGGCCGTGTACCGTGGCAGAGTGTTGCAGAATTTGCCTGACGGAGAGCCGGACCCATGCAGCCATTCCATGCGGGCACAGAATGTTTTGCCGTGAATGCGCGCAGACAGAAGAGTCTCAGCTGCCCACATGTCCCATTTGTCGCGCGGACATTATAATGATAGTAGAAATTTTTACTTAGCTTCTCTTATACATTTATACTAAATAAACTGTTACCTGCAAAGAATACGACTCTTTTTTTTTATTTTTATACCTGGTGGGATTTATATTTAGCGGGATTTATATTTAGCGGGAATTATATCTGGTGAGACGGTTTATTTATAAATATAAGTAATGTATATCTAGTGGGATTTATACCTGGTGGGACTTCGCGTTTTTTAAAATAAAATTAAATAGTGTATATCTGGTGGGAATGTATATCTGGCGGGGTAACCCCATTTATTTATTTATTTATCTATCTATCTATCTATCTATTTATTTATTTATTTATTTATCTATCTATTTATTTTATTTTATTTTTCTTATTGTCCGACCACCCTAATTTCCAGGCAAACAATATACTGGAACTTTGTCCGTTTGCTCGGCTCTCGGCAGGAGCTCAAGACTCACATTCTCGGCACTGCCACTAGGTGGCTCCACCGTCCAAAAACGTGGGCGAGACGCGTCCTTTCCAGACCCGTTCCGAGCCGTCACAGCCGTGGTCCAGGGCCAGCCTTCACCTCACTTTATCGTGAGCGACGGTTGCCGTCGGTCTGTAGCGCAGTCGCGTCGGTAGGG
Organism: Stenchaetothrips biformis; assembly: GCA_030522485.1. NCBI lineage: Eukaryota > Metazoa > Arthropoda > Insecta > Thysanoptera > Thripidae > Stenchaetothrips > Stenchaetothrips biformis. The sequence continues at coordinate 15,377,289 of CM060098.1, read as the reverse complement.
GTGGAAAGGGGGCCGCCGGAAGACCGTTCAGAGGGTGCGTGAGCCGCGAACGACGTCAGCGCGCCGATCGGCGGTACATATACAGTGCGCCGCGCGCCCACTCCTCGTACTCGCTTCGGCGGTACATATACTAAAATTGGAACGATACAGAGAAGATTAGCATGGCCCCTGCGCAAGGATGACACGCAAAATCGTGAAGCGTTCCACATTTTTTAGCCGCCTTCCTGAGAGGGCACCGCACTCGGCCCATTTAGCCCCGCCTTTGCGGCGACATCACGATGCGATGAGAACCAGACCATCTCCTGGCTCACAGAGTCCTATCGGCATCGGTGGTTCAGTGGTAGAATGCTCGCCTGCCACGCGGGCGGCCCGGGTTAGGTTAGGTTAGGTTAGGTTAGGTTAGGTTAGGTTAGGTTAGGTTAGGTTAGGTTAGGTTAGGTTAGGTTAGGTTAGGTTAGGTTAGGTTAGGTTAGGTTAGGTTAGGTTAGGTTAGGTTAGGTTACAATAACGTATGCTTGATTTAGGTCGCATTAGAACATTACCTGGCCAGCGCGCGGCTTGACCAAAATAATTGTCCAGAATGCTTTATACATATTTTTTTTATTCTAAGTGCGCGTTCTGTGGATAATTCACATTGAGTTCATTTAACTCTGCCGCCCGGTGAGGCTGGTTACTGGCCCTTTTTTTTTGTGTGAACAAGCCGTAGGGTAATGATGATTCCATAAAAATTTGCCCGTGTCTATGAGCGGTTGGTCTCGGTTACAATAACGTATGCTTGATTTAGGTCGCATTAGAACATTACCTGGCCAGCGCGCGGCTTGACCAAAATAATTGCCTAGAATGCTTTATACATATTTTTTTGTTGTGTTTTCTTGTTTTATGTGGTTCATTTTTTTATGGAATTTGTCACGAGGATATCCTATTTAAGGGCGCGGATAGGAGCGGGCTCTCCCCGAGGGCCGCGCGCAGCGCGGCGCGCCAACGGCTATTTTTATGTATATTTCATGTTCTGTTTGGTGCATTCTGGAAGCAGCTCGGGGAGGTCCGCGTCGGCTGTGCAGAAGGCTGGTTAGAGTGTTGAGGCTCAGTTTTGACCCTTGACTTCGGTAGCAGCCAGACTTGGATCTCGCTAGTTCGTGGAAAGTATGGATTTGTCATGTTTTGTTGAAGGAATCACTTGAATTGGTAGGATCATGGTAAGGTGAGAATTTGGTGGGGCTGTCGACTCGCCGTGTTGCTGTGGCCTGCAGCGGCTCTTCTTCGGGTGTTGAATCCCTCGGTTGGTTCGGAGCGGTACAGCGAGCGGCGGACTGCGGCGCTTCGGAGAAGCAGGATTTCTTGGAAATCATGTTTGAGGCGAGGCGAGGTGGACGGGCGGCCGAGGGCGGCTGCCGTGGCCGGTGGAGGGACCTTGATTCTCGGAATGCTAGGGTGCCGGTGGATTCGTCGGATTGTGGTTGCGGGCAGCTGTGAGGGCCGCGCGTGATGGGGAAGGGGACCGTTAGAGCTTGCTGTATATTCCACTTAAATGTTCAATGTGGTAGCTTATGCTGCCTTTGATCTCCGCTTAAGGCACAGGCGAGACCGCCTGTCGGTCGGTTATGTTCGTTCATCGCGTTCGGCGCGTCCCGGTGTTTCTCCATCGTCACGTCTTTTTAACGACCTGAAAAAGATATATAATTTTGTCTTAAGCATTCGCATATGATTGTTAGAGACGCGAGTCTCTCTCTCTCTCCGGGCCGGGGGTGCGGTCGGGCTGACGGGGCGCGCTGTGGACGCCGCTTTCTAGGAAGCGCTGCGCGACTCGATGCGATGCAGTGCGGCAAGGTGGCGTGATCTCTCTGCCAGGGCAGCGGGCGAGCGGACGGCTGGCAGACAGGCAGGCAGCTAGCCAGCCTGCGTCACAGCAACCTGAAAATGACACATAATTTTGTCTTAAGCCTTCGAAAATGATCGTTTTAGCCGCGAGTCCCTCTGTCTCTCCGGGCCAGGGGCGCGGAAGGCGGGCTGGCGGGCTGACGGGGCGCGCTGTGGACGCCGGTTTCTAGGAAGCGCTGCGCGACTCGATGCGATGCAGTGCGGCAAGGTGGCGTGATCTCTCTGCCAGGGCAGCGGGCGAGCGGACGGCTGGCAGACAGGCAGGCAGCTAGCCAGCCTGCGTCACAGCAACCTGAAAATGACACATAATTTTGTCTTAAGCCTTCGAAAATGATCGTTTTAGCCGCGAGTCCCTCTGTCTCTCCGGGCCAGGGGCGCGGAAGGCGGGCTGGCGGGCTGACGGGGCGCGCTGTGGACGCCGGTTTCTAGGAAGCGCTGCGCGACTCGATGCGATGCAGTGCGGCAAGGTGGCGTGATCTCTCTGCCAGGGCAGCGGGCGAGCGGACGGCTGGCAGACAGGCAGGCAGCTAGCCAGCCTGCGTCACAGCAACCTGAAAATGACACATAATTTTGTCTTAAGCCTTCGAAAATGATCGTTTTAGCCGCGAGTCCCTCTGTCTCTCCGGGCCAGGGGCGCGGAAGGCGGGCTGGCGGGGCGCGCTGTTGCCGGTTGGCAGGATGCGCTCCGCTCCGCGACGGGGTGGCGTGATATCTCTGCCGGGGCCGCGGGCGAGCGGACGGCGGGCAGGCAGGCAGACAGACCGGCAGGCGGGCAGGCCTGGCGGCGGCAGGACTCCAGAGCCGAGCCGGCCTCAGTTGTGTAGTAGCCAGCGTGTTGACAAGACGTCCTGCCGAGAACCGCTCTGTGCCTTGTGTCCTGCGCCCTTCGCCCTGCGCCCTGCGCTCTGCGCCCTGCGCCTTGACTTCTGCTTTCCTCATAGTCACCATGTCTGGAAAGAAGGACTCCAAGTGGCGGCCTATCACAGTGAGTACGAGTGGAAGATTCAAGCGCTTACCGCGCGCCGCTCAGGGGCCAAACCTTGGTGTGCGCGGGGAAGCTCATGGGTTATTTCTAAACGCCCGCCTTATTCCGAACACAGTAGCATCTCTGTAAGATTTTAAGCAAGGTATCCGTTCGTTTTCGTTGCTGCGGAGTGTAGGGCAAGCTTATCTCGTCTCTGAAGGGCAGTCTCTTTGTCCTTGTGGTCCTTCCCTCCGCTGTATCCCTCACGAATTACTGTAAATTGCATTTTAAAGTTGACCGCTTCGTTGGCCGGCCTGCGCTGCACGAGATGTGTGTTGGGGTTTCCCAGGCCCACCCCGGGGAAAAGAGTTATTTTCCCAGGGTATGCCCGGGTGTCGATAAGGTTGGGCCCTCTCTGAAGGCTGCGCGGCGCACAGAGAGTAAGAGTTATAGATTCCAGTGCTTTCCGCGCCGCTCAGGGGCCAAACCGCGGTGTGCGCGGGGACGCTCATGGGTTATTTCTTAACGCCCGCCTCATTCCGAACACAGTAGCATCTCTGTAATATATTAAGCAAGGTATCCGTTCGTTTTCGTTGCTGTGGTGTGTAGGGCAAGCTAATCTCGTCTCTGAAGGGCAGTCTCTTTGTCCTTGTGGTCCTTCCCTCCGCTGTATCTGTCACGAATTAATGTAAATTGCATTTTAAAGTTGACCGCGTCGTTGGCCGGCCTGCGCTGCACGAGATGTGTGTTGGGGTTTCCCAGGCCCACCCCGGGGAAAAGAGTTATTTTCCCAGGGTATGCCCGGGTGTCGATAAGGTTGGGCCCTCTCTGAAGGCTGCGCGGCGCACAGAGAGTAAGAGTTATAGATTCCAGTGCTTTCCGCGCCGCTCAGGGGCCAAACCGCGGTGTGCGCGGGGACGCTCATGGGTTATTTCTTAACGCCCGCCTCATTCCGAACACAGTAGCATCTCTGTAATATATTAAGCAAGGTATCCGTTCGTTTTCGTTGCTGTGGTGTGTAGGGCAAGCTTATCTCGTCTCTGAAGGGCAGTCTCTTTGTCCTTGTGGTCCTTCCCTCCGCTGTATCTGTCACGAATTAATGTAAATTGCATTTTAAAATTGACTGCGCCGTGTGTCGGGGTCTCTCAAGCGCACCCCGGGAAAATGGCTTACTTTCCCAGGGCGGGCCTGGGAAATCCGGAGCGACTGCACTTGCCGTGTGCTGCCGGGCCGCAGTGTGTCTGGTTTCTGTGAGATTCTGTGCAAGACGTTGTATCAAAACATGCGCATTATCGGCTTACTTTCACGCGCGTGATGTCGGTTGAACTGAGCGGTTCTGTGTCGCCCCGGCTTGACTGTATCAAGTCGGCTGCTACAAACGAACCAAGATTAAATGTTTTTTTGCCAACTGTTTCACTAAGTGAGTTCTGGAGAGCGAGTCTTCGACTCGCGATCCGTGGTAAAAGGTTTTCCTGCTGGTATCGCTGTTTTTTTTTGTTTTTTTTTGGCAGAGCGATACGCTGTGGATTGGAGGGAATTTTTTTCCTCGTTTCCGAAGTAAGGGTAGCGGTTCTCATACCGGCATCTTAACCACGGGCTCCGAACTCATGATTCAGTGCGTGTGAAAAAACAACATTTTAATAATTTTTTTTTGAAATGAGCATTAATTGTTGAAGTGGTCGTGTCAATTTGACTTGTTGAAACATGGCTACGTATATTTATGTGCACAGGTTTTGCACAAAATCGAGCATGTGTTTGGTTGTGCTTGACTTTGGCTACGTTATTACGCTCTTGAGCCATTCCGCGCATGAGTCAAAGAGGGGGCAAAATGTGGATTTTGCATAATATGCTTCGAATGTATATTTCACGATTGGATGTTCATGTGGTTCATTTTTTTCTGTAATTTGTTATAAGGATATCCGACTTTAGGGCGCCGATTGGAGTCGCTCTCCTCGCGCCGCACACTTTTTAATGGTATCTTTTTCGTTTATTTGAACGAACATTTTTCTGTTCCAGCCGGCGAGTGTCCCTCAACCTGAGGATACGGTTCCTGACGACATATTCGCCGATTCCGTAATCAAGGAGAGTTCGGAAGAGCAATCCCAGGAGGTGCTGACCCAGGCCTTGCCAGAAGACCTCCAGGGAAAAATGAACATTAACATGGAGGTGATTTTATTTCGTTGCTTTTTTGTGTAATTTCCATTATTCTTTGAAATCAGGTGGCTAACGTTTTCTTATGTTTTGTTCCAGGACGAGGCCATGCCTCCAAGCAGCGAGGAAGAAAAGAAGAAAAAGAAGAGATGAGAGGCACAAGAAGAAGAAGAAGGAGCTTAAACGTAAGGAGGCCGAGGCCCGGGAGAAGGAAGCCAGGAAACGAGAAAGGGAAGTGCTGGAACTTAAAGCCAAGTTGAAGCGTGAAGAAGAAGCTAAGGCCAAGGAGAGGCGCCGTGCAGAATTAGCTGAGGCTGCTGCTGCCACCGCCAGCTCGGCCAAAGCCAAAGTAAGTCTTGATTTCCGCTCATTTCCTAGAGAGGATGAAAAATGCATGAAAATGTGACAATTTTCTTACCTTGTTCTCCTGCATTGTAATTTGCAGGCCTCGCCGAAGGTTAAGAGTTCAGGCAGTTCGAAGGAGCCTGTGGCGTCGTCGAGCAAGTCCGGGCCTAGCGGTAGCAGCACTCCGAGGGCGTACCCTGCGGCCCAGGGTCGTCGCTCCCGGGATGACATGCCGCAGAGGGAGTCCAGCACGTCAAGCACTGTGGAGCGTGTGGGGAAACTGCGTTTGACCTCGGACAAGCCGAGTCCGGCCGGGGTAAGTCACCCTCGAACGAATAATTTCATGAGACTTAGTGCAGGTTGTTGTAGGTTTTTATGCGCGTCCGCGCACGAAATGAATTATGCACTATGTAACGCACGAATTTGTACGTGACAAGGCACGATCTAGTGCGCGCTATGCAGAAAATCGTGCGTTGTTGCGCACAATTTTCTGCGCAACGTAGTGCATTTTTTATTTCGTGCGTTACGAATGCACTTAAACCTACATTCTTATTTAGTGTGTATGAAATTTACACATTTTTACGTTGTTTTTTTTTTTTCTGTTCAAAGAAGGCTTCAACTGGCCGTGCGGGAAGCCGCGGCCGACAGGACACCAGCCGAGGCTCGGAGCTGTCGGGAACTGGTCGCAGCCGGAGCCGGGAGGCCAGCAGCAGCGGTGGAGGGCAGACCAAGCGCAAGTCGGATGCCGAAGACCGCACCGGTACTAAAAAGAAGCGTACGACCTCGGGGTCATCCACTCGGGGGGACACATTCCAAGTGTCGTCACTCCTGCCGGCTCATCAGAAGGTAAGAATTCTTATTTTAATGGAATAAGCATTTTTAAATGTATTTTTCTGGAGGTACAATTTTAATACTTTTGTTTTTTTCCGTTTTCTGTGCAGACAGCAAGGCCGACACCAGAGTTTCGATGCCCCTACTGCTTGAAATTAACGTCACAGCGGGACGTTATGACGAGCCACCTCGTGGAAGAGCACCTCGAATACATTGAGGCTAACGAACGGCTCAAGATGACCACGGCTTTGAGGAGGCTGGAGAATCTGCGTAAGCCCGGCGTGCGAGTCATGAGCCACGACCGGGTCCACAGACACCTGGAGGACATCAAAGGACTGGTGGATAGCATCATATTCGATCTCATTGTGGTAGCCGTCACGCGCATTTTGGCCGAAGCAATGGTGATCATCGGCACGGAGGAAGTCTTCCTCGCGAGACGATACAAGGACCTCAAGCAGGTTTACGAGGAATTTCTTGCGTGAGTACACGCTATTTTGCCATGTTTGATTGCCTGTAGACGAGACAGAAAGAAAATGACTAATATATGTATTTTCCATTTTTTTGTTATATCTTAGTGAGGCGCGCCCTTACAGTGCAGAGCCCGATGAGGAATTTCAAGTGGATCAGGGTGAGGCCGCCGAGGGTTACGCTGAAGGGGCTGTCGAGACGTCGGACGAGGAGGATGATGAAGCCACTGATGAAGACGACGAGGGAAAATCTACTGGCACCGATTCCGACTCTGGCTCTGGCGAGGAGGAATCTGCAGGGGAGCAAGAAGGAAGTGGAAATGAAGATGATTCTTGATTGATTATAATGTGTCTTCCCTGTCCTGTATTTATCATGATGCTAATTATTATTAGTTAGAAGAAGATTCTTGAATTTTATTGTGTCTTTAATCTGAGTATTATCTGGTCAAGCCCTGTGATTTCATTATTATTTGTTTTGTCAGTTTGTTTGTTTTTTTTTTCAACTCTTTAAGCTGCTTTCAGCATTTGATTGCTCAAAAATTAAACCAAAGAGTCTGAACCAGTCTTTTTTTCCTGACATCCGATCCTAAAGAAAGCAAACACAAAACTATGAACATTACAGATTTTTTTGATTTTTTTTCAATTTTTAAGTGAATTTTGAACTTCTTTTTTGCTATACCAAGAGGCGGAGGAGGGAATAATAATAATAATAATTATAAGAGATTCTCAAATCATTCAAAATTTATTCCAACACATTTTTTTCCCTGCACCAAGAAAATAAAATTTACACTAAATGATGTTCATACGAGGTTGAAAGGAAACATATTTTTTCTCGCACTTATGATAAACACAGATCAAAAACAGGTCATTTTTTAGTGCGTCAAACACATTATTCGGCTTTGAACAGTTTTTCCTCAAGGAGGCTGGCGACGAGGGCTCGCTCGGCGTCCCAGGGTGGTTGCAGTTCATCACTGGCTTTTTTCACGAAATCTTGCAATTTCTGTGGGTCACAAAGGCAGTTGTAAGGAGCCCGCTCAGACAGCGCCTCCACGAGTCGGTCCCTGTGCGTGTCACGCCAGTGAGAGCAAATTGTGTGGTAGAGCGGTCCGTTGGCACAACCAAAGAATGAAACGTCTCTGAAATCAAAGGCAGCCTTTATCCTTTGGGACATTTCATCCGGGGTTGGAAAGGAACCTGCAAAACAAAAGACATTCACATTAAAATATGTAACGTACATGCACACATTTCATGTTTTAGTGCATTTGGTTTTGAACATGGGAAAAACACATATCAACAAATAAATATTGTAGTCTCTGCCTGTGCAGTTCTTCGTATAAAAGGCTAGCACGAAGCTGTGCATGTCTTTCAAAATGCACGTGTTGAGTGCGCATCAACGCGCTTTGAACCCTGCATTTTGAACCACATGCACAATTTCGTGCAATGCTTATGCACGAATAGAAACGCATAGTAATACAGTGTGTGTCATTACCAAGCGGCCCGGGGAGAAGGACTGCGTTTTCACGGACCAAGTCCAGTGCAGCCAGTCCCGCAATGACTTCTTCAACTGCCCTGCATTCTGCTAAGATCCGCTCTTCGGTTTTAAATGCATAATGCAGTTGGGTGACTTCTCTGCCATGGCACAAGTAACTGCTTACACGCGATTGCGCGGTTCTTCCATCAGCCAAAAATTCATTCGTTTCCAAAGTCTTGCGGATGAGATTAAAAGTAATGGTAAATTGGTCGGAGCATCTTTCAGCTATGTACTCATTCAAGGGCTGAAATATTTCTTGGCTTGCCCTTCCACTCCGATTCACAGGGAAAACTGTCTGGTGACCACCGCAGAACGTCTTCGCCATTGCTTGCATAAATTTATGATGCTGCGGTCTGAGAGCCATGTTTGCGGGCCCATGAAATTTGGCAGTCTTGTGTCGTTTGACACGCACAATAAGACGGCCGCAGTAAAGCTGGGCCTCTTTCAGCTCGCACTGCTGTAAATTTAGTACAGAACACAATCGTTGTCCGTGAAGGGCCATGTAGCAAGCGGCAACGCAACGGGTCAAATCCCTCGCTGCTTTAGAGTCCAAGAGGCCATTATCTTCTCGAGCCATGTAGCGTTCACAAATTGGTGCATACTTCTTCATAAACTGCAATATCAACAATATTGGGGCATTCCGAAACTGACCGCAACGCGTTTTCTCTCTTTGTTTCATTCTTCCGCGTTTCTCGCTCACATTCTTCACCTTTTCCCAAACCTCTTTGGCGCGTTTCAGTGACTCTTTCAATGAAGGTTGTATGTCCAATGCGCGCCTGAGATTAACATTCCATAAAATAGTGCTTATAAATGTGCACATTGCGAGAGCATGGTTCTTGACCGTGTATGGCCGAAAAGTGTTTTGCAGAACTTGTGCAAATTCCAATGGAGTCTCTGAACAGGAGATGACTCCAATCTCATTCTTATGTGAATGAGATTTAGCCCAAACGACGTATCTGTGAATCATCTGGGCCTGAGCTTTGATTGACGCTTCTGTGCGCTCACCCTGGCTGCTCTCAGCTTGCATGAATGCTCGGGCCACGCCACAAAGAGATTCGAAACTAGAGACGAGTCCTGCCTGTTCGATATGCTCTCTTCTTTGTCGCGCGGGAGGCAGTGGGCAGTCGGGTCTGTTCACTTGGGGAAACGGCCCCTGGTAGCGTCCGGAATCTTGCGAATCTTCGTCCACTCCATCCACATTCTGTACTTGGACAGAGCCGTGCCGTAGAACTTTTTCTGCAACTTCCAAGTGACTTCTGCTATTTGCATATTTTCCAAGAAGTTGGGATATTGTTCCATTCGTCACGAATCTCACCCCCTTTGCATTTTTACGTGCACAAGTCTTCATGTAATTTTCAATTTCTGGAGTCCCTCGTCGGAAACCGTGCAAGCGCGTTCCGTGGCCACGCAATCGCCTAAGTCTTGAAGTGGTATAGACGCATTCGCTACACATAAAGCGTTTCCCCTGCACAATAAAATGTTATTGCTACAAAGTGGGCCTCGTTATCTGCACCACAAAAAAATGGACAAAACACAATTTACGTACTTTATTTTTAGAGTGTATCATTCCCGACTTCCACAAGGCACAAGTGGAGAGCAGCGCGTAAAAAGTTCATAACTTCGGATCGTTTCCCAGCCAACCCTTTGTAATTTTTAAAGAGGTCGTCAATTGTCTTGCCTGAGATTCGCCTGACACCCCGTTTGGCTCGCCAAAATATGGCGTTGTTGACCACACGGGGGCCTAGTCTCCTTAATTCACTGCCGTGTTTAAGCTCTATATGCTTCCGCAAAACATCCAATGATTCGGTTTTCAAACCACAAGATGGGCAGCCCTTGACGAGCTACAATGATAAATAAACCTCTTTGAAAATAGGGAAGGATGCGCACTCTGCAGAAAAACATGCATTTAGGTTTGCGACTTACTTCGGATCTCTGTGGAGCCAGGATGTCTGGTCCGTCTGCAGCCCTGGAACGCGTGGCTGTTGTAGCTCCTGTTGGCGTCCTCGAGGCGGAGAATTGAACCTGTGACATAAAGGAAAAGAATCAGAAACGGGGAGACGGATACGCATACACAAAAACATGGAAGCTGGAACACGTGGCGGGACTTACCGCTGAGCTGCGCTTCAGGCCTGCCGTTCCCGCATCGCCATCTTCCGATTCGGACGAAACAATTAGTAACCCGTCCTATAAAATATGAGTTTTGCCATTGAAAAAGGTTTTACCGACAGAACATTTTCTTTTGTGGTTCAAAGAACGAAAAAATGCAATATACCTCCATCACTGCTCCACTCGGCACCCTGTCGAACACTGCGCGCGGTGGCTCATGTCACCGCCTGTTCAGAAACAGCTCTCTGTCACTGCCTGTAAAAAAAAAACAACAAACAAAAATCTGTCACCGCCTTCACACAAACGCGTCGCGTCGCGACAGGGCTTCCGGCACTTCCGGTGAAGCGCTGCTGTCGCTGGTGGTCGGGCCAGGCATCAGCCGCGTGGCCGAGTCAACTTTATTTTGTTTCCAAAATGACAGTGAATTGGTGTGTTTCTCCACTTGTGCCCTTGGACACGCTGAATTACACCGAGGATGTAACATGGGAGGTCTTCAAAACAGTAAGTTTACATAGAAAACGGTATTGGAACGGCTAACTAATTCCTAACCTTGCATATGTAAATTTCATTCAAATGTGCACCAAAAAAACGTGGTCATTTGGGTTAGGTTGACAAGGAGTACAGTCCCGGCCGCCCACTTTCCACTGTCCAGTCTCAGACTATCAAACACTCAAAAGTGCTCAGCGTTTCGAAGCCAGAGTGTTCACTCTAGCTGAGAGCGCGTTTGAGGAACACAGGGAAAATTTAAAAGCAGTCATAATTGTGGAGATGCAGGGAAGGATTTCTGATGAGAATCTTGTTAACAGCTGGCGTGTTGACTGTACCGAGCATGCACATATATCTATAAAAGCATTACGTTTCTTATAATTTCCTGACATTTTTGGTTAGACAGTAAAATGTGACATTTGCCGCGGTGACACTAACGGGTGCTGGATTTAGGTCGCATTATAACACAAGTCGGCCAGCGTGCGATTCAACCGGTTGCACGGGGCCAGCATGTTATATACATAATATTATGGTTTAGCCTGTTGTTTGCCCTGGCCTGAGACATGAGGCATAACTCTATGGTCTCCGGGCCGATCGATTAATTTTTTTTTGTGCTGCCAGGCCGGCTGGGCACTGTAGGCTCAATAAACATTGTGAAGACATTAAAATGTGGTATTTGTCATTAGTTGGTTGGTATGGGTTACAATAACGTGTGCTGGATTTAGGTCGCATTATAACACAAGTCGGCCAGCGTGCGATTCAACCGGTTGCACGGGGCCAGCATGTTATATACATAATATTATGGTTTAGCCTGTTGTTTGCCCTGGCCTGAGACATGAGTCATAACTCTATGGTCTCCGGGCCGATCGATTTTTTTTTTTTGTGCTGCCAGGCCCGCTGGGCACTGTAGGCTCAATTAACATTGTGAAGACATTAAAATGTGGTATTTGTCATTAGTTGGTTGGTATGGGTTACAATAACGTGTGCTGGATTTAGGTCGCATTATAACTCAAGTCGGCCAGCGTGCGATTCAACCGGTTGCACGGGGCCAGCATGTTATATACATAATATTATGGTTTAGCCTGTTGTTTGCCCTGGCCTGAGACATGAGGCATAACTCTATGGTCTCCGGGCCGATCGATTAATTTTTTTTTGTGCTGCCAGGCCCGCTGGGCACTGTAGGCTCAATAAACATTGTGAAGACATTAAAATGTGGTATTTGTCATTAGTTGGTTGGTATGGGTTACAATAACGTATGCTTGATTTAGGTCGCATTAGAACATTACCTGGCCAGCGCGCGGCTTGACCAAAATAATTGTCCAGAATGCAAAATACATATTTTTTTATTCTAAGTGCGCGTTTTGTGGATAATTCACATTGAGTTCATTTAACTCTGCCGCCCGGTGAGGCTGGTTACTGGCCCTTTTTTTTGTGTGAACAAGCCGTAGGGTAATGATGATTCCATAAAAATTTGCCCGTGTCTATGAGCGGTTGGTCTCGGTTACAATAACGTATGCTTGATTTAGGTCGCATTAGAACATTACCTGGCCAGCGCGCGGCTTGACCAAAATAATTGTCCAGAATGCTTTATACATATTTTTTTTATTCTAAGTGCGCGTTTTGTGGATAATTCACATTGAGTTCATTTAACTCTGCCGCCCGGTGAGGCTGGTTACTGGCCCTTTTTTTTTGTGTGAACAAGCCGTAGGGTAATGATGATTCCATAAAAATTTGCCCGTGTCTATGAGCGGTTGGTCTCGGTTACAATAACGTATGCTTGATTTAGGTCGCATTAGAACATTACCTGGCCAGCGCGCGGCTTGACCAAAATAATTGCCTAGAATGCTTTATACATATTTTTTTGTTGTGTTTTCTTGTTTTATGTGGTTCATTTTTTTATGGAATTTGTCACGAGGATATCCTATTTAAGGGCGCGGATAGGAGCGGGCCCTCCCCGAGGGCCGCGCGCAGCGCGGCGCGCCAACGGCTATTTTTATGTATATTTCATGTTCTGTTTGGTGCATTCTGGAAGCAGCTCGGGGAGGTCCGCGTCGGCTGTGCAGAAGGCTGGTTAGAGTGTTGAGGCTCAGTTTTGACCCTTGACTTCGGTAGCAGCCAGACTTGGATCTCGCTAGTTCGTGGAAAGTATGGATTTGTCATGTTTTGTTGAAGGAATCACTTGAATTGGTAGGATCATGGTAAGGTGAGAATTTGGTGGGGCTGTCGACTCGCCGTGTTGCTGTGGCCTGCAGCGGCTCTTCTTCGGGTGTTGAATCCCTCGGTTGGTTCGGAGCGGTACAGCGAGCGGCGGACTGCGGCGCTTCGGAGAAGCAGGATTTCTTGGAAATCATGTTTGAGGCGAGGCGAGGTGGACGGGCGGCCGAGGGCGGCTGCCGTGGCCGGTGGAGGGACCTTGATTCTCGGAATGCTAGGGTGCCGGTGGATTCGTCGGATTGTGGTTGCGGGCAGCTGTGAGGGCCGCGCGTGATGGGGAAGGGGACCGTTAGAGCTTGCTGTATATTCCACTTAAATGTTCAATGTGGTAGCTTATGCTGCCTTTGATCTCCGCTTAAGGCACAGGCGAGACCGCCTGTCGGTCGGTTATGTTCGTTCATCGCGTTCGGCGCGTCCCGGTGTTTCTCCATCGTCACGTCTTTTTAACGACCTGAAAAAGATATATAATTTTGTCTTAAGCATTCGCATATGATTGTTAGAGACGCGAGTCTCTCTCTCTCTCCGGGCCGGGGGTGCGGTCGGGCTGACGGGGCGCGCTGTGGACGCCGCTTTCTAGGAAGCGCTGCGCGACTCGATGCGATGCAGTGCGGCAAGGTGGCGTGATCTCTCTGCCAGGGCAGCGGGCGAGCGGACGGCTGGCAGACAGGCAGGCAGCTAGCCAGCCTGCGTCACAGCAACCTGAAAATGACACATAATTTTGTCTTAAGCCTTCGAAAATGATCGTTTTAGCCGCGAGTCCCTCTGTCTCTCCGGGCCAGGGGCGCGGAAGGCGGGCTGGCGGGCTGACGGGGCGCGCTGTGGACGCCGGTTTCTAGGAAGCGCTGCGCGACTCGATGCGATGCAGTGCGGCAAGGTGGCGTGATCTCTCTGCCAGGGCAGCGGGCGAGCGGACGGCTGGCAGACAGGCAGGCAGCTAGCCAGCCTGCGTCACAGCAACCTGAAAATGACACATAATTTTGTCTTAAGCCTTCGAAAATGATCGTTTTAGCCGCGAGTCCCTCTGTCTCTCCGGGCCAGGGGCGCGGAAGGCGGGCTGGCGGGGCGCGCTGTTGCCGGTTGGCAGGATGCGCTCCGCTCCGCGACGGGGTGGCGTGATATCTCTGCCGGGGCCGCGGGCGAGCGGACGGCGGGCAGGCAGGCAGACAGACCGGCAGGCGGGCAGGCCTGGCGGCGGCAGGACTCCAGAGCCGAGCCGGCCTCAGTTGTGTAGTAGCCAGCGTGTTGACAAGACGTCCTGCCGAGAACCGCTCTGTGCCTTGTGTCCTGCGCCCTTCGCCCTGCGCCCTGCGCTCTGCGCCCTGCGCCTTGACTTCTGCTTTCCTCATAGTCACCATGTCTGGAAAGAAGGACTCCAAGTGGCGGCCTATCACAGTGAGTACGAGTGGAAGATTCAAGCGCTTACCGCGCGCCGCTCAGGGGCCAAACCTTGGTGTGCGCGGGGAAGCTCATGGGTTATTTCTAAACGCCCGCCTTATTCCGAACACAGTAGCATCTCTGTAAGATTTTAAGCAAGGTATCCGTTCGTTTTCGTTGCTGCGGAGTGTAGGGCAAGCTTATCTCGTCTCTGAAGGGCAGTCTCTTTGTCCTTGTGGTCCTTCCCTCCGCTGTATCCCTCACGAATTACTGTAAATTGCATTTTAAAGTTGACCGCTTCGTTGGCCGGCCTGCGCTGCACGAGATGTGTGTTGGGGTTTCCCAGGCCCACCCCGGGGAAAAGAGTTATTTTCCCAGGGTATGCCCGGGTGTCGATAAGGTTGGGCCCTCTCTGAAGGCTGCGCGGCGCACAGAGAGTAAGAGTTATAGATTCCAGTGCTTTCCGCGCCGCTCAGGGGCCAAACCGCGGTGTGCGCGGGGACGCTCATGGGTTATTTCTTAACGCCCGCCTCATTCCGAACACAGTAGCATCTCTGTAATATATTAAGCAAGGTATCCGTTCGTTTTCGTTGCTGTGGTGTGTAGGGCAAGCTAATCTCGTCTCTGAAGGGCAGTCTCTTTGTCCTTGTGGTCCTTCCCTCCGCTGTATCTGTCACGAATTAATGTAAATTGCATTTTAAAGTTGACCGCGTCGTTGGCCGGCCTGCGCTGCACGAGATGTGTGTTGGGGTTTCCCAGGCCCACCCCGGGGAAAAGAGTTATTTTCCCAGGGTATGCCCGGGTGTCGATAAGGTTGGGCCCTCTCTGAAGGCTGCGCGGCGCACAGAGAGTAAGAGTTATAGATTCCAGTGCTTTCCGCGCCGCTCAGGGGCCAAACCGCGGTGTGCGCGGGGACGCTCATGGGTTATTTCTTAACGCCCGCCTCATTCCGAACACAGTAGCATCTCTGTAATATATTAAGCAAGGTATCCGTTCGTTTTCGTTGCTGTGGTGTGTAGGGCAAGCTTATCTCGTCTCTGAAGGGCAGTCTCTTTGTCCTTGTGGTCCTTCCCTCCGCTGTATCTGTCACGAATTAATGTAAATTGCATTTTAAAATTGACTGCGCCGTGTGTCGGGGTCTCTCAAGCGCACCCCGGGAAAATGGCTTACTTTCCCAGGGCGGGCCTGGGAAATCCGGAGCGACTGCACTTGCCGTGTGCTGCCGGGCCGCAGTGTGTCTGGTTTCTGTGAGATTCTGTGCAAGACGTTGTATCAAAACATGCGCATTATCGGCTTACTTTCACGCGCGTGATGTCGGTTGAACTGAGCGGTTCTGTGTCGCCCCGGCTTGACTGTATCAAGTCGGCTGCTACAAACGAACCAAGATTAAATGTTTTTTTGCCAACTGTTTCACTAAGTGAGTTCTGGAGAGCGAGTCTTCGACTCGCGATCCGTGGTAAAAGGTTTTCCTGCTGGTATCGCTGTTTTTTTTTGTTTTTTTTTGGCAGAGCGATACGCTGTGGATTGGAGGGAAGTTTTTTCCTCGTTTCCGAAGTAAGGGTAGCGGTTCTCATACCGGCATCTTAACCACGGGCTCCGAACTCATGATTCAGTGCGTGTGAAAAAACAACATTTTAATAATTTTTTTTGAAATGAGCATTAATTGTTGAAGTGGTCGTGTCAATTTGACTTGTTGAAACATGGCTACGTATATTTATGTGCACAGGTTTTGCACAAAATCGAGCATGTGTTTGGTTGTGCTTGACTTTGGCTACGTTATTACGCTCTTGAGCCATTCCGCGCATGAGTCAAAGAGGGGGCAAAATGTGGATTTTGCATAATATGCTTCGAATGTATATTTCACGATTGGATGTTCATGTGGTTCATTTTTTTCTGTAATTTGTTATAAGGATATCCGACTTTAGGGCGCCGATTGGAGTCGCTCTCCTCGCGCCGCACACTTTTTAATGGTATCTTTTTCGTTTATTTGAACGAACATTTTTCTGTTCCAGCCGGCGAGTGTCCCTCAACCTGAGGATACGGTTCCTGACGACATATTCGCCGATTCCGTAATCAAGGAGAGTTCGGAAGAGCAATCCCAGGAGGTGCTGACCCAGGCCTTGCCAGAAGACCTCCAGGGAAAAATGAACATTAACATGGAGGTGATTTTATTTCGTTGCTTTTTTGTGTAATTTCCATTATTCTTTGAAATCAGGTGGCTAACGTTTTCTTATGTTTTGTTCCAGGACGAGGCCATGCCTCCAAGCAGCGAGGAAGAAAAGAAGAAAAAGAGAGATGAGAGGCACAAGAAGAAGAAGAAGGAGCTTAAACGTAAGGAGGCCGAGGCCCGGGAGAAGGAAGCCAGGAAACGAGAAAGGGAAGTGCTGGAACTTAAAGCCAAGTTGAAGCGTGAAGAAGAAGCTAAGGCCAAGGAGAGGCGCCGTGCAGAATTAGCTGAGGCTGCTGCTGCCACCGCCAGCTCGGCCAAAGCCAAAGTAAGTCTTGATTTCCGCTCATTTCCTAGAGAGGATGAAAAATGCATGAAAATGTGACAATTTTCTTACCTTGTTCTCCTGCATTGTAATTTGCAGGCCTCGCCGAAGGTTAAGAGTTCAGGCAGTTCGAAGGAGCCTGTGGCGTCGTCGAGCAAGTCCGGGCCTAGCGGTAGCAGCACTCCGAGGGCGTACCCTGCGGCCCAGGGTCGTCGCTCCCGGGATGACATGCCGCAGAGGGAGTCCAGCACGTCAAGCACTGTGGAGCGTGTGGGGAAACTGCGTTTGACCTCGGACAAGCCGAGTCCGGCCGGGGTAAGTCACCCTCGAACGAATAATTTCATGAGACTTAGTGCAGGTTGTTGTAGGTTTTTATGCGCGTCCGCGCACGAAATGAATTATGCACTATGTAACGCACGAATTTGTACGTGACAAGGCACGATCTAGTGCGCGCTATGCAGAAAATCGTGCGTTGTTGCGCACAATTTTCTGCGCAACGTAGTGCATTTTTTATTTCGTGCGTTACGAATGCACTTAAACCTACATTCTTATTTAGTGTGTATGAAATTTACACATTTTTACGTTGTTTTTTTTTTTTCTGTTCAAAGAAGGCTTCAACTGGCCGTGCGGGAAGCCGCGGCCGACAGGACACCAGCCGAGGCTCGGAGCTGTCGGGAACTGGTCGCAGCCGGAGCCGGGAGGCCAGCAGCAGCGGTGGAGGGCAGACCAAGCGCAAGTCGGATGCCGAAGACCGCACCGGTACTAAAAAGAAGCGTACGACCTCGGGGTCATCCACTCGGGGGGACACATTCCAAGTGTCGTCACTCCTGCCGGCTCATCAGAAGGTAAGAATTCTTATTTTAATGGAATAAGCATTTTTAAATGTATTTTTCTGGAGGTACAATTTTAATACTTTTGTTTTTTTCCGTTTTCTGTGCAGACAGCAAGGCCGACACCAGAGTTTCGATGCCCCTACTGCTTGAAATTAACGTCACAGCGGGACGTTATGACGAGCCACCTCGTGGAAGAGCACCTCGAATACATTGAGGCTAACGAACGGCTCAAGATGACCACGGCTTTGAGGAGGCTGGAGAATCTGCGTAAGCCCGGCGTGCGAGTCATGAGCCACGACCGGGTCCACAGACACCTGGAGGACATCAAAGGACTGGTGGATAGCATCATATTCGATCTCATTGTGGTAGCCGTCACGCGCATTTTGGCCGAAGCAATGGTGATCATCGGCACGGAGGAAGTCTTCCTCGCGAGACGATACAAGGACCTCAAGCAGGTTTACGAGGAATTTCTTGCGTGAGTACACGCTATTTTGCCATGTTTGATTGCCTGTAGACGAGACAGAAAGAAAATGACTAATATATGTATTTTCCATTTTTTTGTTATATCTTAGTGAGGCGCGCCCTTACAGTGCAGAGCCCGATGAGGAATTTCAAGTGGATCAGGGTGAGGCCGCCGAGGGTTACGCTGAAGGGGCTGTCGAGACGTCGGACGAGGAGGATGATGAAGCCACTGATGAAGACGACGAGGGAAAAATCTACTGGCACCGATTCCGACTCTGGCTCTGGCGAGGAGGAATCTGCAGGGGAGCAAGAAGGAAGTGGAAATGAAGATGATTCTTGATTGATTATAATGTGTCTTCCCTGTCCTGTATTTATCATGATGCTAATTATTATTAGTTAGAAGAAGATTCTTGAATTTTATTGTGTCTTTAATCTGAGTATTATCTGGTCAAGCCCTGTGATTTCATTATTATTTGTTTTGTCAGTTTGTTTGTTTTTTTTTTCAACTCTTTAAGCTGCTTTCAGCATTTGATTGCTCAAAAATTAAACCAAAGAGTCTGAACCAGTCTTTTTTTCCTGACATCCGATCCTAAAGAAAGCAAACACAAAACTATGAACATTACAGATTTTTTTGATTTTTTTTCAATTTTTAAGTGAATTTTGAACTTCTTTTTTGCTATACCAAGAGGCGGAGGAGGGAATAATAATAATAATTATAATAAGAGATTCTCAAATCATTCAAAATTTATTCCAACACATTTTTTTCCCTGCACCAAGAAAATAAAATTTACACTAAATGATGTTCATACGAGGTTGAAAGGAAACATATTTTTTTCTCGCACTTATGATAAACACAGATCAAAAACAGGTCATTTTTTAGTGCGTCAAACACATTATTCGGCTTTGAACAGTTTTTCCTCAAGGAGGCTGGCGACGAGGGCTCGCTCGGCGTCCCAGGGTGGTTGCAGTTCATCACTGGCTTTTTTCACGAAATCTTGCAATTTCTGTGGGTCACAAAGGCAGTTGTAAGGAGCCCGCTCAGACAGCGCCTCCACGAGTCGGTCCCTGTGCGTGTCACGCCAGTGAGAGCAAATTGTGTGGTAGAGCGGTCCGTTGGCACAACCAAAGAATGAAACGTCTCTGAAATCAAAGGCAGCCTTTATCCTTTGGGACATTTTCATCCGGGGTTGGAAAGGAACCTGCAAAACAAAAGACATTCACATTAAAATATGTAACGGTACATGCACACATTTCATGTTTTAGTGCATTTGGTTTTGAACATGGGAAAAACACATATCAACATAAAATATTGTAGTCTCTGCCTGTGCAGTTCTTCGTATAAAAGGCTAGCACGAAGCTGTGCATGTCTTTCAAAATGCACGTGTTGAGTGCGCATCAACGCGCTTTGAACCCTGCATTTTGAACCACATGCACAATTTCGTGCAATGCTTATGCACGAATAGAAACGCATAGTATACAGTGTGTGTCATTACCAAGCGGCCCGGGGAGAAGGACTGCGTTTTCACGGACCAAGTCCAGTGCAGCCAGTCCCGCAATGACTTCTTCAACTGCCCTGCATTCTGCTAAGATCCGCTCTTCGGTTTTAAATGCATAATGCAGTTGGGTGACTTCTCTGCCATGGCACAAGTAACTGCTTACACGCGATTGCGCGGTTCTTCCATCAGCCAAAAATTCATTCGTTTCCAAAGTCTTGCGGATGAGATTAAAAGTAATGGTAAATTGGTCGGAGCATCTTTCAGCTATGTACTCATTCAAGGGCTGAAATATTTCTTGGCTTGCCCTTCCACTCCGATTCACAGGGAAAACTGTCTGGTGACCACCGCAGAACGTCCTTCGCCATTGCTTGCATAAATTTATGATGCTGCGGTCTGAGAGCCATGTTTGCGGGCCCATTAAATTTGGCAGTCTTGTGTCGTTTGTCACGCACAATAAGACGGCCGCAGTAAAGCTGGGCCTCTTTCAGCTCGCACTGCTGTAAATTTAGTACAGAACACAATCGTTGTCCGTGAAGGGCCATGTAGCAAGCGGCAACGCAACGGGTCAAATCCCTCGCTGCTTTAGAGTCCAAGAGGCCATTATCTTCTCGAGCCATGTAGCGTTCACAAATTGGTGCATACTTCTTCATAAACTGCAATATCAACAATATTGGGGCATTCCGAAACTGACCGCAACGCGTTTTCTCTCTTTGTTTCATTCTTCCGCGTTTCTCGCTCACATTCTTCACCTTTTCCCAAACCTCTTTGGCGCGTTTCAGTGACTCTTTCAATGAAGGTTGTATGTCCAATGCGCGCCTGAGATTAACATTCCATAAAATAGTGCTTATAAATGTGCACATTGCGAGAGCATGGTTCTTGACCGTGTATGGCCGAAAAGTGTTTTGCAGAACTTGTGCAAATTCCAATGGAGTCTCTGAACAGGAGATGACTACAATCTCATTCTTATGTGAATGAGATTTAGCCCAAACGACGTATCTGTGAATCATCTGGGCCTGAGCTTTGATTGACGCTTCTGTGGCGCTCACCCTGGCTGCTCTCAGCTTGCATGAATGCTCGGGCCACGCCACAAAGAGATTCGAAACTAGATGACAGAGTCCTGCCTGTTCACGATATGCTCTCTTCTTTGTCGCTGCGGGAGGCAGTGGGCAGTCGGGTCTGTTAGTCACTATGGGGTTTGTCCCCCCCCCTAACCCCCCCCCGCCCCCACCCCCCAAACCGTCCCCTGGTAACCGTCCGGAATCTTGCGAATACTTCGTCCCACTCCATCCACTATTCTGTACTTGGACAGAGCCGTGCCGTAGAACTTTTTCTGCAACTTCCAATTGACTTCTGCTATTTGCATATTTTCCAAGAAGTTTGGGATATTGTTCCATTCGTCACGAATCTCACCCCCGTTTGCATTTTTACGGGCACAAGTCTTCATGTAATTTTCAATTTCTGGAGTCCCTCGTCGGAAACCAGGGTGCAAGCGCGTTCCGTGCCACGCAATCGCCTAAGAGCCATTCCATGAAGTGGTAAAGACGCATTCGCTACACATAAAGCGTTTTCCCCTGCACAATAAAAAGTTATTGCTACAAAGTGGGCCTCGTTATCTGCACCACAAAAAAATGGATAAAACACAATTTACGGTTACATTATTTTTAGAGTGTATCATTCCCGACTTCCACA